>ML675649.1:37784346-37821168 GCA_007922155.1 Mesoclemmys tuberculata | reverse complement strand
AAGTCACAGTGTGCAAAGCTAAGCATGTGTGCAGGTCTTTGCTGGATCGGAGCCAGAGAGCACAAACATTTTTGTTTTCACAGTTAAACATAAAAGCTTGACTTCTTGCTCATCAGGTATCAAGAATCTGATTTAGGTATCCATTGAGAATAAAATTAATAGGTCTCCAAAGTCCAGGAAAACTAATTATATGAACCACAAAGAATTCTGAGATTATGGTAGAGACAGTTAGGGCAATTTCTTGAATACTCTCGAAAAGCCTTAATGAATTAAGTTTACATATCTTTGGAGTCAATTGTATTAAATGCAAAAGTTATGTATTATGGAGGGCCTGGATGATCAGAGGACTATATTAAACAATGTGGCAGTCAAGAGTGGTCTTTTGGAACAAGACGTGTGAAGTAGATTTCCTGGGAAATATCTATAGGGAGGTGAATGCAAATTTCCCACCCCTGGTTATGCAAAAACCCAAACTTTTGAATATCAACATCCTGAGAAGTCGGCCTTTGTCCGTTGATCACCTATTAGGTGAGGTCAAGATTAAAAGTCCAAGATGTATAAAGGAACTATTCGTGGTTGTTCTAGCTCTGAGCTAAAGTGGCTATGAACTTGTAACCATAGAAAAAACCGTTTGTGGGGTCTGAATGACTGACTACGTGAGCCCTTGTTGGAGTTGGGGGGTGAACTCTGGTAAGCTTATTAGCATGTGTGTAGCTTATTATTTTAATAAGTTTTCTCTATAGCACTTTCTCCTTAGAATAAATGTGCTTGCTATACAAGAGCTGTGTGACAACTTAGAGCTGCTGGCAATCATGCTGTTCCTAAGTCTTCAGGGACAAAGCAAAGTGGAGACACTGACTTGTTTAGCAGTCTGGCTTGCTGGGGATATCACAATGTAGGTGGGCAACTGTGCAGCCTGAAAAAACCCTGGTCAGGAGGGAGAGAGACTTGGGTCTCCATCCAAGAAAGGTGACAATGGCTATAAAGGAATGGGGAAAACCTCTCCCAAAACATTCATTTGGCTGAGAAGAGGAGAATTAACTCCAATGAAAGCAATTATAATCATATAAACGAACATAGGCCATCATTAAAACATACTTATTATTTAAACCCTTATGAACTTTAGCATGATTGGTACGTGGGGTCTGTGCTTGCAGGATGGGGCTCTAATATCATTGCAGTAAATGAAATGTGCACCTGCCCAGCTCTAGCTTTCTTTCAGAGGGTGCAAGATGGAGCCCAGGAAGAGGAAAGGCACTGAGAATAGCACAATGATATATCTCATGCATGCTTTAGAACTGCCAAATTCTTCCTTGTAGGGTGCCTGACACGTAAATTTATAAACCCCAGATCCTGTGTAATTCTTTTGGACTTGTAAATGAAGTATCAACCATGGACAAATTATCTTATTTATATGTGACTTTTGGATTAAAATCCAAAAATGATCATCATCTTTCACATACAGCCCTGAATATCAGGCACTCTCCCTAGTGATTTCCAATCTGACAAGACCTTTTTATTTTCTCTTTAATATTTTGGGAAGTAATTAATCTGATCTTAAATGCCTTGCTCATTTGTACAAGTTCTATCTGGCTTCTATTATCTGGCATAATTGAACTCCCCTTCCCCTTCAGGAAAATGTATCACAGCTTTTGGGCGGTCAATGTACAGCAGAAGCCAAAGATTTATTTTTATTTGGGGTTTCTTTGTTATCAACCTCATGTATCGCTAACTTCCCATGCTGCTCCCTTAATGGTATCATTGACTCGGTGCCAAGGTATTTCTGCTTCCTATGTATTAAAGTCTTGGTGCTCCTTAGTGCAAAGGCTACACTACATCCATCCATAGCAATTTCAAAATTGAAACATTAGTGACATCATACAAACATCCAAGTAAATATATTTTTAAAACTCATATGGATAGGTTTTTAGAAGAAAGGGAAGACTAATGCTCATGCCCCTTGGACTGACATTCCACTCCATCTGCAGGATGAATGTCACTTTTAAACCCACCTAGAAGAGAAGGAGACGAAGGAACTCACCACTGCCACTAGTTTTCTTCCTATAAATTATATCTTTCTGCGGAGTCTCATTGACGCTATTGCCTCAGATTTCTCCATCATTTCAAGGCTACACTCTTCTCAGCTTGCAATCAGTTCACATTCTCTGCTCTCTACCACCCCTAAATTGATATCCAACTGCAAGTGACTGGAGAGACGGGGGCATATGGGAATGAATGTCCACTGGGGAACATGGAAAGACCAACTCATTATCTAAAAACCCCTTGTTTTTAGCATGTGAATGCTCACTTTACTTTCTCTTCTTAATCACCACCTCAGGAACTGGAGCCTAAAATACCTCTCACCTTCCACCCTTGCTTGGAGCAACAGGAGAAGATTGTTGTTAACTTCCCTTTCAAGAAAGAGAAGAAACACCACTGAAAAGATTTTTCCAAACCAGGCCCCCTTGTTTCACTACAACCTCTTCACTTCTCCCCTTCCACCACAGCTGAAATCAAGCTGATTTAATCTAAAATACACCCAGTCTTCACTGGATCCCTTTTCAACCACAACTATCCACCTCTCCTGCTTTCCAACTCTTGTTTCTATGCACCTGACCTAACTTCCACTGACGTCAGTGAAAAAGACTCCTCTTGACAATGGATTGGCCCCTATATCGTCTTTATCAACTACACCATTTTTACTGGATCTTTTCCTAACAAACTTAAAATTGCCACTTACGTGTCGGAAAAATCCCTCACTTGTTAACTACTATCCTGTCTCCATCCTCTTTTTTCCCTAGCGAGGTTAGCTCTTTTCTCACAACTCTCCCATCACAACCTCCCTCACCACATTCGGCACTTCTTTAATTCTGCCTCCCCTTCTCCAGGTGATTAATTAACTCAGGTCACAGATCCCTCTGCTTTCTCATAATACTTGACCTATGATCAACTCTCAATATTATGATCACATTCCATCAAGCTTTCTGTCATTTCTTGTTTTCTTTAGTATAACACAGAAAATACAATATGGCTGATCTTCAGTGTGTGTAAATCATAGTCAATGAAACTATAGCTCTTTGTGTCACCTCAGAATACATCCAATTTCTCTCCTATATGCCATTTTCAGGTATTAAGGTAGTGATAAAAAGAAAATACACACGGGTCCATATAAAATCTTCATGAAACACAAGGAACAATCCAGACACAGGAATATAAGTCTTACCCAAATTCTATCTGCTTCCTTTTTCTAAAAATAAACCTAATATAATTGCACAAATCAATGCTTTTGAATCTTGGATTTTAAGACCCGGATCCTGAAAGAAAATCCCCTGGGTGGACCCCTGAGCCTATGTACAAGCCTTCTGAAGTTAATACACTACATCCAACAAATCCACTTTTGTTTCCATTTGACAATGATATTCTATGAGCAAACATCTGCCATATTTATGAAGGTCTTGGTCTTCCATGCTGCTGAATGCTGGGGAAGAAGTGAAGAGCCAAAGCAGTAATACCCAGCTCTGATGGGGTGGGGTGTCCAAACTGGACAGAAATAGGATGGGTCTGTATAAAGGCCAGTAACTGAGTGTTACAGAGAAGTAGCCTGCAGTCACTTCCTGGGCAGAGAGAGCCGTGTTTGGGACTATGGAGTGTAATCTGCAGTTACCCCTTGGGAGGAGGGAGTTTGGGCTGGCAAACCTAGAGGGAGGGGAGCCAGAAAGGTAAGAAAGGCTCAGGAAAAAAACAGCAAGGTATAGGCTAGTGCAGATCTTTGCTGTTGATCAGAGGGTCCCTGAGCTGGAACCTGGACTCAAAGGTGGGCCTGGATTCCTGACCAGACATTGGAGAATTGGCAGAGACCAGGCAGAGGAGAGTGGGCTACCTGGCACAGTTTGCTCCGAAAGACTTTGATACCCGGGAAAGGGAGAAGCACAATGACCTGGCCAGAGGGCCAAGACGCAAAGAGGAAGCTCCTGGAGCAAGAGGGGCCCCAAGGTGAGTGAGACGACAGGGATAGACCATCCAAGGAGGGAGCTGCACCTGGAAGGAGCTAATCCCCAGAGCGGCCAGGAGGAGGCACCCTCAGCAGTGAGCGGATCCCGTGACAACAGCACTCAGCATTTTCCCCACATTTGGGCAGAGAGGTTTCTA
Organism: Mesoclemmys tuberculata; assembly: GCA_007922155.1. Taxonomy (NCBI): domain Eukaryota; kingdom Metazoa; phylum Chordata; order Testudines; family Chelidae; genus Mesoclemmys; species Mesoclemmys tuberculata. Next base: position 37,817,019 of record ML675649.1, on the reverse strand, counting down.
GATAGTGTGAAGAACCACGCATGGTGCTCAGCAATGTGAACAAATCTGAGGACCTCACTGATAAGCTTCTCAAAAGGCACAAATGGCAGTGAGGTGCCTGACTCCCATTGAAAATCAATGGGAGTTGGACTTGTAACTCATTTGTCTCTTTGTGTCAATGAACTGAGCAGTGGCGATTAGCAAAATTAGAAATTATGGGGGAGGGGAGGTTAATTTGAAATGAGAGCTGATATTTTCACGTAGTCACATGACTCCAGCAGCTGAGGCTTTAAGAAAAACATCAAATGTGACAGCTGGCAACTTTGCCAGCTTAGATGCTTAACTGCAACCCAGTGATTTCAAATGAGGCACTGATCAGCCAGTTGTAACTTGCTCAGCTGGTTCACTCAAACACGCTTAATGGCTTAGAGGAAACAGCTGGGCAGTCAGCCATGAGCCGCTGCCACTGACACAGAAGTGAGCCCAAGGGTCCTAAGAAAGCGTTACATTCTCAGCAAGCAAGAGAGATGAGGCACAGAGTCCCTGCCATGCCCACCTTTTTGGACTGTGAGCAAAAAACCACCATGCTCACAGCCTGACGTAGGAATGCCACAACACTCCACTTGTCAGCATTCACACAGGACCAAGCTGCCAGCCCTTGCTCAGGCAAAGCCTCTGTTGAAGTCGATAGGTGTTTTGCCTGAGAGCGGTGCGAGCCTTGCCTGTGTAGGGACTGCAGACCTTTGCCCTGTACAATTTTTACGTTTCTAAAGGCTCTGATGAAACCTTTCTACTTCTATTTTCAACTCCTGAATGTTAATAGAACTGTCCATTCATTGTCCTGCCATACTCAAAGGACCAGCTTGCATTCAGCCCTGCAGAAGGGCATACCTGGGGGACAAAGGGTCCACAGAGCCTTCCCTCCACAGAATCCCAACCTCTCTTGACCCAAAGGTCCCCCCATCATGCACCATTCTGCACCTTCAAGCAGGAGCCTGGCTCCTGGTGAGAGTTCATCCTTTCTCGGGCAATAAACGAACAGATGCAGACTAAGGATATATCTGGTTTTGTTTGTAATCTACACAGATTCCATTAGCTTTGAGCAATGACAAAGGCATAGTGTCATCTTCCAGAACTCCAGCAAACAGTCCAGTTCAAACCTCCCTCTGTGTCCAAATGCGGCTTTTAAGCTGTGTATTTTAAATCCATCCCAGCCGTATGAAAATCCCTTTGTACGAGACAGCATGCACTGGGTCCATCTGGGTCCCATGGGATTCATGAGTGATTGGTGCTAGGACGCACATGGACAGCCCCATCCCAACCTCCTCCTTCCCCAGTGATTTTACAGGGGTGCAGAAATAAACAGACAAGGGTGTGTGGTCAAGAACAGCATGTTCATCTGGGCAAAAAATCTACCTATCTATACTTACATGAACTCCATCACTCTAGTACCTGAGCACCTCACAATCCTTATAGTAGTTATCCTCACAGCATCCCTGTGAGGTACTAAGTGCTATTATCCCCATCTTACAGACGGGGAACTGAGGCCCAGTGAAATGCAGTGACTTGCCCAATGTCACAGAGGAAGTCTGTGGAGGAGGAGGAAATTGAACCCAGCTCTCCCCAGTCCCAGACTACTCCTCAGACCACTGGACCACCCTTCTTCTCAGCCCCAGATACTAATGAAAGAGGGCTAATCAGTGCTAATCTGGAAGGAAAGTGATCAGACTCAAAAATACTGATCTTCTCTTTATACCCAAAAGGGGAGAAACTTTAAATTACTACTATCTTAATACTTTACACTTTCAGTTTATAGGTTTTTAACAAATATTCTCTTCCCTGCCAAAAAACATTTATCAGACTGACCACTTCAAAGGCAATGTGCAGAAAGACTGAAAAAGGGCATAGGGTCAAATTCACTATAAGTCATGGGAGATGCTCTAGGGATGAATTTGTTTAATGAGATTTTAAACTTGTTAGCCCAAATTACAGAACTCTCACTCACCTTGGTGAGCATTATTGATGTGTCACTCTGTTGGCATCATTTGCAGGTATGAAATGTTCATATCTATTTGTATGGGTAAATGTTCACCAATGTGAGGAAGGATTCCAGAACCACGCCTCTCTCAGCCCCCCACAAACAGCTGCAATTCCACCTTCCTTTGATTTCTTTCCAAGAATTACTAACCCCAAAGCAGTTCAGCACTTGGTATACTAGCTAACTGATATACAGAAATGACTGTGGCATCCATTCAGCAATGCAAATGTGTGCTTAAATTTCTTGTAAACAGAATTATGCATGTGCTTACAGTTAAGTGTGTGCTTAAGTGCTTTGCTGAATAGAAATGGACTAAAAGCATGTTTTAAATGCTTTATGGAAAGCCATTATTTCCTTAATCATCATCTTTTAGGGACAGTGATATTTTTCTGAAAGTGAATGTGGGAATTTGGTTTTGATAAGCAAATTTCATTTAGTTCCCACAAGTGCCAGTGGGTCGCATGCATTTCACCTGCTTCACCTCAACAAGCATTTTGCTCAGAGCTTTCTTCCTCACTACTAAAGTTGATTTTATGTACAATAAAAACTTTAGCATTCGAATGCAAAAACATAAAAGGGGGGGGGGAAGAGGAAAGCCTCAAAGTGATATCAAGAGTAAACAAGCTAGGCCTCCATATCTGGCACCACAAGGCAGTCAGCATTCATTTCAATATGACACACAATTAGATTCCGGCAGACAAAACAGAAACTAATTATGATGATTGCTGATGCTGCAGACCATGGCAGACTGGCATTAGTTTAAGAAGCTGGATGTATGCCAACCTCATTGCACAAATGGCACTGCCTGTTCCATAGGAATCTGAAGAGAAAGAGTATTAATAGCCTAATGGTGACCTTTCATACACGCCATCCAGGTGAATCAGACAACCCTCTTTGCTGTAATGGAACAGATCACTATAGGCCAGTCTCAAAGAAGTTATGCACCATTCGTGCACACAGATTTTTCTTCTAACAAGTATGGAGTACACGTCTCTTGAGAAAAGTACAGTAAGCACTTTTTTGGGTTACTTAACCCTTTTCTCACATGGTAAAAAACTGACAATGAATAGTGGAAAGTTGGTTATTAGCCAACCAGCTAATACGAAACTTTAATGTTTGGCATATAAGCTCCACATTGCTATTTCAAAAATTGTAGATGTTTCTAAAAGGGAAGGTGCATTAATTAAGGTTGCCAGGGGATCAATGAAAGTGACTAGCGGTGCTCTGCTACTTGTCTGAGTTCTCCATGGCTAGAGTATTTACTATTTATTGAAGACAAGTACAGTGTTTGTTACAGTCATTGCTGTCATAGAAGATAGACATCTCCTTGTTTTCTCAAGCTGAAAAATAAACACAAAATGATCACTACATTGTGATATAAAGAAGGATGGGACGTTCACATATGTATTTGAAAGCATGTTTCAAATGAATAAATACAATAGACACAAATACTGTCCGAGCAGCATAAAGGAGAATTAGTGTATTTAAGGATCAGGACCCAGGATTCTAATCAGCCATCACACAGCTGGACGTTCTAACACCTAGACGGAACTCTCTTCCATTTCTTCAGAGACATCAGCCTGACTAAAGGAAATAGAGCATAATTGGGCTAATCTTCTAAATAATGGTTAAACCCTGCAACTAATCATGAAAGTCATTTTTAAGCCAATATCAGATTACATGCTTACTCAAATACCAGAATGTGCTCTGTCACAGAAATATAACATTACCCTAAAGAAATCTGACAACTGAAATGACTGGAAGACTGAGGATAACATGAACTGCAGTATCCTTTTCACTGTCAAAACACCAAATATCTTTTGCTAATCTAAAGACCAGTCCTTAAAATAAAGAAAAAGAATATGCAGCTATCTTTGTACACAGAGATTCTACTAGTGAAAGAAAATGAGATCTTTGAAAGAGGAATGGAGAATTCCATGTATTTATCTAGGTGAGGTCATCTGGAAAGTGAAGGAAAATGTTTAATGAAAGGGAATCATGTATGACTCAGATGTGATACTCAAATAAGAATTAACAGAAACCTTCCCAGCCTGAAAGACACTTCAAGACCCAACTATGTTTCCACTGAAATTAAAAGCAAAATTCTCATTGACTTCAAAGTGCAGGATAAGATCCTAGATTATCTGATATTCACCTGCACTGTCTATTTCTCCCTCCGCAACACTTAACAGAAAATCACAGCATGCTGATTATTGTGCTGACAAATGCAGTGCAATATGACATAAAAATGCATGCTAGAATATAATATTTCCTACAACAGATGCAATGCATGTGTCAGGTCATTTTTTCTGCAAAATCCTAAATTTGCTCTCATTTACTCCTATGGAAGTCAATGGGGATGCATGGATCTGATTTAGGAGAAAACATGGTCTATGTACTGTAATTCTCCTTGCCATCAGATTCATCTCTTATACAATACATACAAATATACAAAATATCTTGATCACCATATCTCCTAATGTATCACAACAATGGCATCACAGCACAGAGAAGTGGAATGGGTCTATGACAATTTGTTCTTTAGGTATCAGAGGTATGAGTGGTTTTTTTAAGCGTACAGTGCCTTATGATGCTATCATGGACTCATCATCAAATGAAAGGAAGTTCTGTGGCTCATGTACGCTGCACAATAACCCTATAAAAATACCATCCTGGATCATTCTATGAAACCAGACAGCCTTGAGAGCAGCCAATGTCTCCACATATTCAAGTGTGATAGAGGAAAGAATATCCTAGGCATTATTACAGTCTGTGTTGTAAATATACATTTAACAAAGGTTTTAATAATACAGCATATTCTGATTTTTTACCTTTTCATTTGTGCTTTCACTGTTTTACCTGATCTGTTCAAAGCAGAATATGTTGCTAATTTGATAACTTCATTATTTTTCTAAATGATAAATACTTAGGTTTACCATGCTGGCATGCCCATCTGGCACAAATTTTCATGGTTTGGAATTACATTATTTTTGCCTCCCCTTTCTTTAGTCTTTCAAGTATTTTTCCTCTAAATAATAAGGCAACTGAAATTCAGGACAGGAATTAACCTTCTAAATCTGTGCAAATCATTTCCTTCTCACTTGTTCGCAGTATGGTTTCCTTTTCAGCAAAGTCAAGGGGATCAATCTGAATTTTCCTAGATTAGTCTCAACCCTGTTTTGAGCACAGTTGCCATGATTCTTTATTGACGATGGTGTTGGACTTCATACAAGTGTAGCCAGCTGCATCATTAGTTATTTCAATAATTTCTGGCCCAGTTTTCAGCAATTTATTAGAAGGCTTGTCGGTTATGTGTTGCCATTATTTATTGTGTAATTCTAACATCCTAGCTCTGCTCCTACCCACATAAAAGATGGATCCACTATCAGCATACTTTTAGCTTTCACTTATGTAAATACTGTACATTAAATAGCACTTTTAATGACCTCACTACTCTTTCCTTCTCCACCATTTTCTATTCTTTGCCATCATATCATGTTACAGTTTCCTCCCTCCTTCTTTCTTTGTTTCTTTCTCCTGATACCTTCTTTAGTGCTAAATATCCAGGTGCTTTTACGAATTCTTGGCAAATAGAGATATTTACACTCACAATCCCACTTTCCTAAATACCCCAACATTGACTCTTATAGAATCTCCCCATGCCTTTTGTGAAAAAGTCCTCAGCTGGAATGAGACTTCTGAAAAATGTTGCTAGGCATTCTAGCATGAAAATATGTAACTGAAGTGCCATCACACATTGAGCAGATATGCAAAGTACTCTAAATTCTCTATCTAGCAATTCCACAGAAAGTTTACAAAGTTCTCTCTCAAGGAGCTAACTTTTCTTCATTTAATTTTAAGTCAGACTCCAGTGAATCCCATAGTAATTATCTGTGATATTTGCATGCACTTTAGACAAAGGTCTTGTTGACTGCTAATTGATGCAAAAACAACATCAAGTGCTCAGATGTGTATTCATCAAACGAAAGCTGAAAACTGAACCTCAAAAACAATTAAGGAGTACTTACTGTGGCAGAGAGTTGTGGTCCATTCAATTGTGCATGCAGGATGGCTTCATTGATTGAATTCCTGATTCCCACAAGTGCAAGTTCCAGATCATGTGACCCAGCCATTTCGTTAGTCAGATATTCCAGGGTGGAGATATACTCCCTCCATTGAGTATCCAGCTCTGACACACTGGCCAAACAGCCCCTCATTACATTTAGACAATATCCTACACAAGGTCTGATTAGCGTCAGACCTTGGCAATGTGGACAGTACTGCATCTTCACCAGTGCTTTGCTACATTCCTTTGTAAGAGCAGCATGCTCAGTCGTGTTTATCACTTCAATGCCCATACTGAGGGCCTGATTTAGCATCCTACTTGCCCAAAGAGATTTTGACAGCTCTGTAACCACTTCTTTAGAATAACGTCCAAAGGGATTTATGTCTTGTCTTGTTAGTCGGAGACACTCAGTATATTCCTCTGACAAATCTATAATTCCAGGGTTTATTAGCCGACTGTAAACCAAAGGAAAGAGACTGTCGAAGAACCGTAAAACTGCATTTTCCACTGTAGTCTCCGCACCCAAAATGTAGAGAGAGAGGTCTGTAAAAAGTTCTTTGACAGGCTCTGCTGCTTCTTTTGCCATGGCTCTGTAAGCAGTCTCAAACAGGGATGTTGTGTGATTCTCAGCAAAGCGAAGCAATGACTCAAAGGCCTCTGCAAAACACAGACACATTAGAGGTTGACAGAAAAGTGGTTTATAACTTATGGATGCTCAGGGACACTGATAATAAAATTATACAACTCTGGTGAGTTGCCCCAACAAGATTACCAGACGCTGACTATACCGGGCCTGACCCACAGCCAATTGAAGTCAATGAAAACATTCCCATTGATTGCAATGGGCTTTGGTTCAGGCCCTTGGGTAGCACCAGGCAGGGTAAATCCACACAGCTTTCGTAGAGCCATCAGTGGTGCTGGAACAATTTTATAGTGGGGTGCTGATAGCTTAAACCATGTATTTGTGTTGTTGTTACTACTTCAAGCCAAGTAGTGCAGCAGCACCTTCTGCATACCGAGTTCCAGCTCCTCCAGCTGTCATTGATGTGGACAGGTCCATTAGCTACATTTCCAAAGCAACACTCCTTTTGACCAGTAAACGACATATCTCCAACTTACAGCAAAAGTCTGTCATTCTAGTAGCAAGTACAAGTGAACCAAGACATGAGGCATCGAATTCCTGAATAGGCAAAAATCCATTCAACGCAACCTATGTCTGGCTGTAATGTGACAGTAAGATGAGCTGGTAGGATTGCCCTGTGATGAAATGCACTGAAATTGTAAGACACCAGTAATTGCTTTACCACGCAGCATAAGCAATTTTATAATATTTACATTTAATAAGAATGAATATTCTTATTCGCTAATGCAAATTGTGAAAACAATAGTACGCTCTCAGTCTTGTCATTCATCAGCCTGTATCATCAGAATCAGTGATGAAGTTTTATAACATTAAGTCTAAAAAAACCCAGCTGAGAGCAAGAATCACTTCAATTACCAAATATTTCAGTCAATAGAGGCTCCGATTCAGAACATATTTGCATTTCTCAAATATTACCATGTTGAAATGACAGGACAATTAACTTAAGAACTCTATGCATGTGTCTAAAACACTCCTCGATACCATAACCTCTGGGCAGTGTTTAATTTGCTTCCCATCTCACATAATCCACCTGCTACCCTTGTAGAACTCTAGAAATCATGCATCGAAAAGATGAGAAAAAACAAGCCATTTACATCCCTCTAAAGGCTATTCGGGTTAATAAAACGTACACTTGTAATGATTTGGACTTTTGATGTGGAAAGTGAATATGTACCAGAATGAAGATTAGATAAAGCTTGGCATATAAAAAGCAATCTCGGATAAGTCTGGACAGTAGCTCAAAGAGCACTTGAGAGAGAACGGAGCATGAAATAACGTTAAAGTTTCTATTTCATAATGCTGCGACTAGGGTGCTTCTTCTTCAAGGATAAGGTCCAAGAATGAAAACAAAGCACACATCACTCTTATAGAGGGGCCACAGCAGATGACTAGCGGAATGATGTGTACACAGCTATCACTCTGACAATTACTTTCTCAATATTAATCTCCACTTGACTTGGCTTGTAGCTGATGTTTGGAAGGAGGATGGGGAAGGGTGTAGGGAGAAGTTTGCGGCGCACCACAAATAAGAAAACAAAATTACATCCAGTTAAAACAATCTATAGTGTCTATTCCACACACCAACAGGTCTCTAGTTAGGCTAAAGGTGATTGGTGGAGGGGAGCCCTCATGTTTAAGCCAATTCAAATTACATCAGCCAAATTCTGTATGGACACATTGTGGTCCACTGGTGTGGGAGAGGTGGAATTTATTCATTAGGCTGCTTTTTGAATGATGGAGTAGATAAAATAACCCTCACCATTTCTAATGATCTCTCATAAATCCCTACACCAAAAGCAACTTGGGCCCACGTCACGTTCTCCACCCACAGAGGTGAGTTGGTCTTCTGAAGCCAGTGGACCTTACATCACTTTACACCAGCTGATGCTCTGGCCCAAACAGGATTATTGGCCTAATTTTAGTCTCTCTTTATTCTCATCCCAGCACCGTCATGCTGTTTGCTGCAAGTGTTCAGCATGAGCACTTCACAACAGAAGCACTGCGCAGGAATCTCTGATGCGAGTGCTTAACTAAGCATGTAAACAGGCTCACTGAAGTTATAGGGGCTGCTCATGGGCTTAAAATTAAACATGTGTGTAAATAAGTCAGGATCTGGGCCATAACCACCATGCTATCAGATCACCTCAACGTTGCTTTAAAAATATCTAAACAAATGCAGATGACTAAGTTTTAGTTTTCGTAGCTCAAGAGGTTAAAGCTCTGTTAAAACAATAGTATATGAAAAATGACAGCAGTAAGTAGTGAGAGATTTTCAGAGGTAGAAAGGCATCCAAATCCCACTTAAAAAAAAAATCAATGAGATTTGATCACATCTCAAATCTCCCACAGATCTGCACTTCAAGGATAAGTTTATGATCAAGTTTAGCAGTGGAATATGTTAACATTGTGGTATGACTATCCATCTGCTTATAATGTTCACATAATTACTGCTACACAGTCTCATTCTTCTGAAACTGAGCTTAAAATATTATTTAACATTGAAATTATCATGGTGACTAGAGGCCTGGTTGTACCAGCACTATACAGACAGTAAATGAAAATTCCTGCCCCAAAGGTCTTAACTAGTAAAATGGCTTTCACCAGCTTTATTATTGGGAGATTAGGTTGTTAGCAGATGGCATTATACTTGCTTTCTAATATTCTTTTTACTGTGAAAATTCTGCATTCAATAAAAACAAAAACAACATAGAAATGTTTCTCAGCCAATGCCACTTACTTCCTAATATGATGGGAAGATGATCATGGTGTCATTCTAGGTAATACCTCCTGGAAACTGAACTGAAATGTGTCAAGTTCACAATATGAAAAGAATATTTTTGTTCATTTGAGATTTGCAGTGAAGTATACTAAATGACTTTTGATTCAATATCACTATTCAACCACGGAAAAATGAGAACTGTCACTTCTAGGCACTCAACAATCTTGAAGGAAGGAAATCTGCATGATTTTTTCCATTGTTGTAAAACACTATGAAAGCACTGGAATGGCTGAATAGCCTTAGCTCTCTAATTAAGAATAATGGGGCCTCATGCAGTTGAATGGCTTCTGTAACAATAGAAAGCTTCCACTCGGATTGTACAAAGGAAGCAAGTGGACCATCTTGTTTGAAACGTTTTTTAATTATATGCTCTTAATGCACTTTGTGGAATATGTTGTAGGACGTTTATAAATCAGTACAAAGCTTCACCTTTATCTGAGGCAGCGGGAGCTCATTTGTGTAGTCTAATAGAGAGAATGTTAGAGAAATTTATAAACTTGCAAAAGATCATTCTAAGCTAAAGCTCATTTAAGTCAACTGAAAGACTGGCGCTAACAGGCTTTGGAACTAGCTCTTTAACAGCAATGTAGATTTCAACACAATTTTACAAGTAATTTCTAGTGTGAAAAGAAATGACCCTGAAGCCAGATCCTGGAATGGAATGCCACTGAATTTGGGGAACATTCAAATTGACTCAAAATTTGTAGGTTGGGCGTCTCTCTAGCTCTAAAACATGGAGGGAAAATTAGCTTTATTTTCAGGTTCATTTCCTGCCCCTTTCAATTTGAGCCCATGTGAAATGTGAAACACAGGGTGTTTTCAGCCAACTTTTGAATTTTAAAACTATATGGGCGCACTCGTGACTATTTAATGAAAGCCAGGAAATGTCATCTTCCATGGGGAGCGTTTTGCTCAAGTTGTTTATCATGGTCAGAGTGCACTTGACAGTACAGTTGATGTTGTGTCTGTGATGGCCAAACACAGCTGATCAAACACAGTTCACCTCTGGAAATGTCACATTTGAAATGCTGGTCCTTTAAAATTAGCTTCGGGAGATCAGCCAAGTGGTTACAGATTCCAGGCCGTCTCTGGTTTTGCATTGGAGGTGTAGAAACTATAATGCTGAGCAGCTGATTATTTTGTACACTAGGATCCTCAGCTGGTACCCTGTGCTAATGCGCAATAAGAAAGAATGCTTGATGCAAAAAAAGGACTAACTTTCTCCTAGAGAGACAAGGTTGGTGGGATAATATCTTTTATGGGACCATCTTCAGTTGGTGAGAGAGACAAGCTTTCAAGACACTTTACCTCATCCCTCTTGTCTCTCTAATATCCTGGGATTGAGATGGCTACAACAATACTGCCATACAAACTCTCATTTTGCATTTATAGCTACTGTGATTATTCTTGAGCAATAAACACTGCATTCTGGAGTGATGCATTCCTTCTGGTCAAATGAAATTCACTATTTAAGACATGAGAAGCTACCATCTTAAACATTCAAATAAAACATAAATATGTTGAATCCATGAGCCTTTATCAAAAGTTTTGAATTAAAGGCTGTTTTACTGCAAAAAGCAAGAATCAGGGGACAAATATCAAACTTTTGTAGCCCAGGTTTATGAATATGGCACAACTGGTCATGTCCTGTATTAAGGCTTTATTTTATTTTATTAAAATAAATGTTACATGCTGTTATGTGTTTAATTAAATTCCAGTTACTATCCTAATGAAACTTGACACAAATCATGAGCAAAAAGTTAAATATCTAGTAAATAAGCAATATATCATTCATCATTTTCTAACATAATAAAAATATACAATTAATAAGAATCTGAAAATATTAAGCTATATAAAATTGCTTAAATAAATGTATATAGTTATATACGTCTATATGTTTATATTTATATACTCCTGGATAGCAAGAAGATGTACCAAATATAATGTCAGGGCTCTATTTAGTTGTAAATTAACGATTTAATGGTTATATCAACCAATGAGAATGCATCTTCCTTTAAAAATAAGTACAAATGGAAAAGTTGATTAAAATAAATTATTCAAATTGAGGCATTGCACTTGGCAATTTAAATCATGATGTAAAATCTCAACGTAAATCAGTCTACTCAGGTTCACAGGGGTGTCATCCAAATGCATATGGATATCTATCGTTTGAGAATCTCAAGAGAATCTCAAGAGAATGGGCTCTCACTTGAGACTGTCAGAACTTCTGCTAACAGCAATAAATGGAATTTTAATTTCAGGTATAGCCTGATTTTTTGTCTTGAATGAAGGGTGAAAGCTTCATGTATGCTGTTAGTTTTACACTGCCAGGCCATATGGATGTAGTTGCTCTTGATGAAGCTGACAGCAGAAACAATTAAACAAGAGGGTTATATCAGCAATCTTGCAGCAGCAAAATGGCCATGAGGCAGGAAATTCAAGTTGGAAGCCTTTGGCAATTAAACAGCCGTGGCTGGCCCAGGTCAGTTGACTTGGGCTCGCAGGGCCCAGGCTACGCGGCTGTAAAACTGTAGTGTAGATGTTCAGTCTTGGGTTAGAGACCAACCTTGGGGATCTCGTGAGGGTCCAAGAGCCTGGGCTCCAACCCAAGCCCAAACATCTACACTGCATTTGTATAGCCTTGCAACCTGAGCCCCATGACACTGAGTCAGCTAGCACAGGCTAGCCACCGGTCTTTAATTGCTGTGCAGACATATCCTAGAGGGTGCTACATCCAGACCGTTTCTGCTGCTGGGAAACTGACTAACTCAGGTCACTTAACTGGGGAAAACAACTAGTCCCCAAAGAGACAGGAGAGAAAAAACAGAGAAATTATATCCTCATTTTTCTTTATTTAAAGCAAGTTTAGTTATCAGCCTGAATTTTTGAATAACATAACACAGGGGATGTAAGCCCAATGGCTAGATCCTCAGCTAGTGTAAATTAGTGTCACTCTACTGAAACCACTGGAACAGTGCAATTTACAGCACTGCAGGTTCTGGCCCGGTACTTCTAATAATAGTCTGAAAAAGTAAATTATTTTATTTTTAAAAGATGTAACTATGCATTATCCAAAGGAAATGCTAACAAGTCTCTTTTCAAAGGTCACAAGCTTGGAAATGGATATTCTGGTGTATGATAATCTTCCCATATATCTTGATTTACCACTCTATTACACCAGTTTTACGCCAGTGTAACTCCACTGTAATGATTACAATTAAATCAAGCATTACAAGGTACAGAATACAGCCCTCGGGGTATGTCCACACTACAACATAAGCCCAGGGTTAGTATAACTCGAGTGAGGAGACCCTGGGTTTGTTAACCCTGAGTGTCTTCACTTATTTGTAACCCCAGGTTAGGAATTGTTGAATCCTCAGTCCCAACCTGGAACTCCAGTGACTTCAGTGCATTAGTGAGCCTGAGTCCCACCACCCATGTCCCAGACTTCATAGTGCCCTCTCACAATGTGGTCACTCTAGCCTTTTGTTTGTGTTGCAGCATGAGAAAACTTGACTGTCTGCTAAACTTGATTGCCCAGAGGACAGAGACAGTTGGCTTGCGGGATTGTAGAATGCTTTTGGTGGAGTTCCAGATCATCAGTCTAGTGAGGCTGCATCTACACTGCAAAGCAATAGGGCTTGAACCCTGGGTCCTAGCTTGACTCAAGCTTGGATTCTGTACCCCTGTGGGTCCAGGGACCTTGGGTCCACGCCCTGGGTTAGCGTGATTTGTGTGTAGGTGGAAGAGGGGATAGCCTTGAGCCTGGGCTTGCACTGCAGTGTAGACATACTTTGTGACTACAAGGAAAGCAGGAGTTAATGGGCTGTTTATCCTGTTGGACATCTATTAACTTACAGTCATTTCAGCTATTTAGACACATATGTTCTGTTTCTTTTCTCACACTTGGGTAAATCAGGAGTCATTTTAATGAAGTCAGTAGTTACACTAGTATAAAATCAATTGAAGGGAGATCAGAATCATGTCAAATGTAATGTTATACATGACTTTATTCTAGCTATAAAATCAATTCATTTTGAATACATCCTATGCAGCTAGCCTTTTTTTAAATATATAATGTTTGCAGATGTTCAGTATATGAAAGTATACTATTTCTTATCTCAGGGATGGGCAACTGGTGGCTGCATCTGGCCCCCAAATCATTTCATTTGGCCCACCATCACCCAGCTTGGGTTAGGCTGGGGGCAAGATCTGACCCATCTCCTGGTGTCACACACCCCAGGGGGCAAGACCTGACCCTCTGCCACATCATGCACCACAGCCCACCCAAGTGTTTGAGTGGATTTTGTGGCCCTCTAGTACCTTAATGTTGCCTATCCCTGGCTTATCTCATTTTATTCTGATACTAAACACCATGAACCTAGTGTTCTGGTACCAACTTGCTTATAACCAAACAGACTGTTCCCATATTGGGAGGCTCTATTTGCTTCAAAAGAAACAGAGCTAAAACCAAAACATGTTGGCATCAGCTAGCAAAAGGGATTAAAGGGAGGCAGAATACTTTGAAGTTACGCCAAGAAAGCATCTTCTGAACTTTAATAGCAGCTGTACCCTGTACAGACAAACAAAGCCAGTGTGAGACAGCTGCCTATAAAACATATCGTATCTATTGCACAAAACAGCAGTCCAGTGCCCAATCACCATGAGCTAATAAACCTATACATTTTATAGACCATCTTTTGTACAAATCAATTACAGACAATCCCGAGGGGAAAAAACAGGAATCTGCTATTGCATTTATAGGTAATGAATTTAACTGCCTCTAGGATTCCTTCTTTATCTCTAACATCAGACAAGGACCTTATGATGAAATGTCCGATATTGCTCTTCATCCCAGTTTACACATAAGAATCTGGTAGTTCCTTTTAATAGACATTGGTGCTTGGATTCTCTAGTCTGGCCAATCTGTGCTCAATACAATACCCAGGGTGTAATACTAACTAATAAACTAACTAACTATGCAACTTCTGTTCTCCACGTATGCTGCAGTTGGTATCCAGCATAAATTAGATTAGGCCAAAGGCTGCAGAAACTTATAGCTGCCCAAAGCCCTGAAAGGTTCTGGCGACCAAGGATGGCCAGAGCACAGACAGAGCCAGGTCTTGCCCCCATTCCTTTTGGATGTCCCTTGCACCAGAAGCTGGGAGCAAGGGAACTGTTATAGTGCCTCTAGGATACCTGCTGATACCCCAGTGCAGAGTGATTCCTTCAGGGGACTGGCTTTATGGCTGCTTTGTGCCAGTGGAGAAGACACAGGCTCTTCAGGTGAAATGAGTTTCCAGCAGGATTGTAAGAGGATTGATTGGCTCCCTGCCAAACTCTCACTGAAGACCCCAGTTTAGGCATATAAATCACCCCTTATGTATGAATATGGGAATACACAAATCTCTTCTTCAGACTCAGTCAATCTGCAGGGTTTTCTTCAGCTCTTTCATTTTAATTGCTAGTTTAATTTGGAATCAAACAAATGCTGCTGGGGAGCAGGGGGAGGAACACGGTTCAATTTTTGGTGAAACTGACAAACATTTGAAACCATTAGTGCTGGACTGATTTTTTTCCCCTTCTGTGTTTGATGCGGACACGTAATAACAGTGACAGAAGTGGTATGACCCAGTCAAAGACAGATTCACTGCCTTTCAGGTTGGCAGCACAATGAGAAACAAGTGGCTAGACACATGGGTATAGGATGCACTCGTGTTACAAAAACAATTTAGATACAGATCTGTAGCTTCCTTTGCACTGGTTTTGCCATTTCCACATGAAATCGAATGGTAATTTCTGCAGTTCATATTTTGGAAATTTTTCTGCACTGTTGCATATAGACTTCATAATACACCATTGCCAATCTTAGGAGTCTTTTTGCTTGACTGTTAATAAAATAGCAATATACAATGAAGTCACTATTGGCTGCAGAAGTATTAATCAAAGATGCAGTCTATGGAAAGCTGCATATACTTCACTGCCAAGCTGCTCTGTCAGTGTACTTTGGTTGCTATGTCTAGATCACCATTTCTGAAGAAAACCCTGGATGGAAGAGTTTATACAGAAACTCCTCTCCAAGTTGTTATGCTTTGGACAATTGGCTACAGAGTTTTTTAAAAGTTCTTTTTTTACTGTTCAGCATTTAGTCCATCTCCATAGTTTTGGTAAATATAAAAGCACTGACCAAGATTAATTAGCTAAACAATTAAACTGGAACTGTTTATTATTTTGCTATATGGCATTTCTAGACAATTGTCTCTTATTCCTCTATACTGTAATTGGAGACGGTAATTGTTTATTCCTTTTTCAGGAGAGCAGTTTAGAGTACAACTAGCTCACATTAGTGGTGAAAAGGCTGGAGTCCAGATGTGGTATAACCTTTCACTAGTGTGCTTCTGTTGACAGAAAAATAAAACAAATAGTTCTAGTATTGCAGTAGGAGTGAAAGGGATATTTAATGTTACAATGGACGATGAGCTAAATTGACTGAAATTAAGTTCCAGCCATGGTAAGTAAGGGGTGAGTGTATCTATGTTAGGAAAATCCCGGGGACCCATGCTGCACAAGTCCATGCTCCCTACAGCAGCATGGATGTGGGGCTCCCAATTAATAAGGCTTTAAACAGGCGGTAAAAAGGGAAAGGGGTAGGTACGGGTTAACCGTCTTTGGAAGAAAAATATGAGAACCTGTTTGCAAATGCCCAAGACCCCTAGCAACAACATCCTGCTTAGGGACTTGTGGTGTGCTGAACCAAGAAACCGTTCCCGGCTGTGCAGTAACACACACTTTAAAAATCTTTCTTGGGCGGGTACTGTAAATGTGCACCATCTTCCTTAGGAAAGGTATTTTCTTGTAGATATCCAAATTTCTTTTGCTTCCTCGGAGCTGAGCCAGAACAGACTTCACCCCACAGACTGATGAGATCCAAGACCTCAGGTCAACTCCAGGCTGGAGTGCATTTGGGGCGTGCAGTCACCATGATCTTTTGTTGTGCTGGCAAGCCCTCTCCATGCTGACCTAACAGGAAATGGGAATTCAAAATTTCCTGGGACTTGCGGGGAGGAGCTATTTCCTGTTTACGTGGCCACAGTGCAGCAGACTGCAAATGTGCAGAGCAGACACAACAGAGCATTATGGGATACCTCCTGGTCTACACTGACAATGTAGGTCGACGTAATTTGGCTTATGATGACCACATAAAGTATCTGGCATGTCAGTTCCACCGACCTAAATCGCAGTAAAATTCAACTTCATAAAACTACCTCCACGAGCATTGTAGCACTGGAGACAAAATCTGAGGGCTGAATGAGCTTCAGTATAGGCAGAGCGCAAAGTAAATAGACGTCACTGGCCACCAGGCCATAGCTGCTCTCATGGTGGATTTACCGACTCTGAATTGATTCCCAACTGACAGGTAGCAGTCTGGCATGGCTAGCTTCCGCAGTGCAATGGGCGCTCTTTTCTCCACCGTCAGAGCTGGCCTCAAGTGAGTATTCATGCATTTCAGGCTGGGGAGAGCTCTCCACAAAATTCAAAGAAAGTAGCCTTTCGCATTCGAAAGTTCTGTAGCCACTGCTTATCATCCCACACCTTCATAACGATGAGATCCCACCAGTCATTGCTTGTTTCCTGCGACCAGAAGCGGTGCTCCACTGACTGCAGATGGTGCGTGACAGCCTGCAGCAAACAGGAATTGTTTTGTTCTATGGATTGTAGCAAGGCAGCCTCTGTAACATCGCAATTTTCAGTAGTGCGGCTCATCTTGTCCCTGAAAATACTGCAGAATCAGTCGTGAGGTGTTTGTGATGCTCACAATTATAATACAGGGCACAGTGGGTTCCATTCCTCTCTGGCAATGGCATGCACGTGGCAGAGAGTGAAGGGTTTGAAAAAACAGTGCAAAAATGCAATCGTCTGTTTGCTCTGGGACAAGAAGGTGGGGTGGGGGAGTACGTTGCATCATAAGAGGACAACAACCTTCCCAAAAGCCTCTGCAGCTAGTTGCACTGTGGGATAGCTACCCATTGTGCACTGCTCTGAAAGTCAACCCACACACAGCTAGTGGGAACACAGTCTCCCAACGCAATGATCATGCTTCTCCAACTTCTAAAATTCTGTGGGTTAAAGTTGATTTAAACTAAATCGATGTCACTCCACAGTGTAGACATACCCTAAAACCATATGCACAGATGCAAGTTTAAATGGGGAAATGAAGAAAGTGTGCACTGATTTATTTTTTAAAAATATGAATTTTGTTTAAAAAAAAGCAACTACCTACAGAAGATTCAAATAAAAGTAAAACAACTTTACTCCATGGGTTAAACCAGCACTTGATTCTCAGTCACTCTCTTTAAATCAGGTCCTTGCTAACGTTCTATATAGAGTGAGGTATAATGATTAAAAATTAGCTAGAAAGATTGAGTCCTTGATCCAACCATGTAATGAATTTCATTATGTTAGATCAGCCCTAAAGTAATTAAATCTGCCCTGACTGGACTTCTTGAAAGTATAGGTGTTTTGAAGTTAAAATGGTTTTTGTGCCATCACATCTGCAATTGCTTGGTGGTGAATCTCAACATCTACAGTTACAATTCATTTGAGTGAAGACAGGTTCCAGTGGCTTTGAACAGTTTTTATATTGCTTTTCTATACTCTAACAGTCTGACTATTGAACTGTAACACACTTTTAAAGAACTTTATTTAATTGCTGCAAAAACACTTCCCAAAGGTGCAGCTCTAGGGATTTCCATTTGGTGAGAAACCTAAGGGGAGAGCTGGATTTGAGGATGCAGGGGAAGCAAGTTCTCTTTGTGATTATACATGTAAAGCAGTGGCACACAAACATGGTTCTGTCACCAGGAGGTGATGTGAAACAAAGACCTCATTTGTGTTAGGCTCCTATAGCAATTGATGAATGTCACCAGTCACTGGATTATCCATGATAAGGAAGGAGGGAGGGGCTTTTACATAAAGTTAATATGTTTAAAGGAATCTTTCAGGGTTACTTGGGAGTGCTAAAGCTGTACTCTTTTATCTTACTTTCCTGGACAACCTGTTACTACAATTGTTTTCTGAATGAACTATACAATATATACAATGTTGTCATCACCACGTTAGTCCCACGATATTGGAGAGACAAGGCAGATGAGGTAATATCTTTTAATGGACCAACTTCCATTGCTGAGAGAAACAGTATACATACTTAGAATTTTTAAAATATTTAGGAGAAATAGCATGGAGTCTTCTCCAAATGTTCAGGGGTAATATTTACCAGTACATTATGGACACACATTGAAGACCTGTCATTCATCCTCATTCTTTGAAATATGCATAGTAAAATACATCATAACCGATGTTTATTTTGCTCCTTTTGTGCATCCCTAATTACGTGTATTATAGTCCTGCCTAGCAGCCCCAGCTGCAGTCTGGGCCCCATGATGCAAGACACTTCACAGAGTACAAGGCTGTCCCTGCTCTGAAGTGCTTGCAATCTCTAAAAACAAGACAGTGCATTGTCAAAGTCCACAATGGTTAATCATGAGCTCAGTAGTGCAACAGAGGGAGCTGATAGAGATCCTCGGACTAATTCTGTCCCAACTTCAACGCGAGTTACACCACTGTAAATGTGATCAGAACTGGATCCATTATTAATTAATGCCCCCTATAGGCACTCAAGTGCATCCACCAGGATCAGGCAAGTTGAAGTAACTGTGAGCAACAACTGAATGATAAAAGTACACTTAAGGAGTAGTATATTAGAAAAATGTGATATGCTGGTAATGTACCAATAAGTTGGTAAAATGTAAACATTGTGGTATGCTAGCACCATACTATTCTGAAGGTGGGCAACATTCCAGAAACAGGAAAAAAAATGACAGAAATTATTTGTGCAGCTTTTATGCAAATGAAAACCATGGAGAAAGCAAAGACTGTGCAAACCCCATACAGTGCCAGGTGCCAATAGTGGACAGAAAAAGATGCCATCATTGCAGAGAAAGGGCATTTAATGTTGGTGGTCTGCTGGAGCTCAAAGGCATTGCAGATTTGATACATTTGGGCTCGGAGAGAGAGCAAGTGGAGAATGCCAGATGCACTGCAGAGTGCTGTCTGTTGCCCGATTCACGGAATGGCATTGATGACGAATCTCAGCTGAGCATTGGATTGGTTGCATGTGGACAAAAGGAGAAGCAGAGGGTCTAAATTATTCCTCTAGAATCTGATCTGAATCTCCACCATAGTACTGAATAACCTTTATATAATTGCTGTCTGACAAATTGTGGCATTACATATTCGTGTATCTTCTGGCAGGGAAATACTTTAGAGCAGCCAGTAACTTTGGGGCAAAGCAGAAAGTGAGGTAATTTCTTTGTATCTCTCTAGTGTATTGTAAGCTATGAATAAGGGAATGACAAATATTTGAACAGGTTATAGTTGCATGAAAATGATTTTTTTTTCTTTTTTAAGCTTGTCAAGGGAAAGCAGGAATATGATCTGCTCAGATATAAGCCTTTTTAAATACTTCTGGGAACTTTTTCATTAACAGAATAGCAACCAGACATGTGTCTCTAGAGAGAGACTTTTCTTGACCCTCTGATTAGACAGTTCAACTGGCAGTAGGAAAACTAATATGTATTGCTTCAGAAGGTCATGAACTTTTTCATGATTTCCAGCTGAATTGGTTAGGTCATTGACCCGTTCCTAAAATCTAAGAGAAAAATAATAACCACCCTAGACAGTACTAAGTTTAACCAAGTTAAAGGGTTTTTTTTTCAAAAGTGTTCTTTTTGCTCTATTGGTTTATTTCCCCAAGTAGAAATATGCCAAATATTTTGAGTCCCGTTTGAGGACTGGGGCCATGACCGGGATGGAAGATAAAATAACCCTCCCACAACTTAAAAAAAAAAAAAAGGCGATTAAGTGCACATTTATCAACAACTTTAAGATGAAGAAAACAGCCTTTTATGTAGGGAACAGCAATAGTGCAACCCTGTGTGCTCTACAATGGAGAGTTTCTAATCCAGAACTGCCAGCTGGCTTGGAAACAACTCTGTGCCCACATGCCAAGATTCCAGCTCTCCATTGCAAGGGGAAAAAGGATCATCACTCACCATGGCAGCTAGACACTGAATGGACATTTTCACAATGACTTTGTTCCTAATTTCTTCAAAAGAGTGAGCCACAAATACTTTTGTGCTATTTCTCCTGGTTCTGAATCGGCTAACATGAACTGGACTCTCACTAACTTCATCCACCCACATTTCTCAGAACGTATTTGATATCAGCCTGCCACAAGAAAGTTAAAAGATTTCCAGAACCAGCGGTTCCTTGCTTTGAGAAATAGAAGGTATTCACTAATTTTATTTTCAGTCAGACCTAAGGACTTGATTCAATGGCCATTGAAGTCAATGGAAAGACTTCCATTGGCTTAAATGGGTGTTGGATCAGGTCCATCATGAGTATGGGAAACCATAGCTTGATTTTGCTTTTTAAGAGCTTGACATGTTCACAAGCCTAGGGAAATCTTAATTAAACTCAGTGGAGACATTATGTGTTGAACAACATTTCAGATAACCACATAGAAAAACATGTTAAATTTCTCTCTTATGGTAAAGATTTCCTTCTTAATTCATCTTCCCAATTCCCTTACAGTAAAATGACTAGCATATGCTCAGAATATGGATCTGCACTGGCAGAGGTATAGGTGTTGGTGATTTTACAGTTAGATAGATGTTTTGGGGAATCAGCTACAGTTATTCCACAGAGAGAATGCACAATCCATTAGTGCTAATAAATCAATAACCCTATATTTCTCTATTGTAATTTTCCTCTTTATATATATATATATATATATATATATAGGGGGAGAGAGAGAGAGAGAGAGAGAGAGTTTAGAGACATTTTTCCAATCTCACTAACTACTGGAAGATAGTACAGAACAAGAGCAACAATATAGTCAAAACAATTACAGGCATTGCATCAGACACACAAAATAACCTCTAACATTTTAAAATAATAAAATCATCACAACATGCTACACATGGTTACAACTAGGCAGCACCTCACTGAAGCCAAGGGGGTTCCATGAAGTCACAGAAGTTTGTCTAAGGGCAAGAAGTTGTAGGATCAAGGCCTACACTTGTTCATTTGTCATATACTTAAGCAACAGTCTGTTGTTGTTGATGACACAATTCAATAACTGACCACTACAGCAGATGAATTTTGAAACAACAGTGGGCAGGAAAAGCTTTGTCAACATTTTGAGAGATGAAACTGGCTTTTGATTAATTCTTGTTTAAGAATACATACCTATAGGGTTTAGGTTTAAGCTAGCCAATTCATCCTCCATCTTGACCAATGAGATCAGTTCTCACTGAGAATCCTTGGGCAGGATTGTTCTCCCATGACTGGACACAGAGGGGACCCTCTCTGTGTGTTATCTCTTCATTCCCCGGTGAAAAGGTCTATTGTGTGTGTTGGTAGAGGGTGGGATGGGAATCAGCTGTTTCTATGGTAACCCTCTTCTCGGGACCCCCATAGAGACCTCTCCAGAAGCAAGAGATCTAAGAAGTCTAAGGGAGAAGCATAGCAGAGAATCCATGGGGAAGGTAACCCAACCTGAGCCCAGTTGTTCTTAGCCCTCATTCTGCACTGTGGAAAGCCCCAGGAGCAGCCATCACACTGCTAAAGGTTATGGAAAATGGCACCAGTCCTCAAAGCCAGTGCAAAGGCACAGAAATTCTGAATGGATGTGCCACCAGTAGATTCCCCGAGATCTACAGGGATCCAAAATGTTTAATGTACAGCATTCTGGGCAATAGCATGAGATACCTCCATTCACATTAAATTGAACAGACTATTAGATAAAGCTTCTCTGGCTGCAACATTCTAGGCATTTGCACATAGACTGACTCTTTGGTGCCTCCTCCAACTCTTCCTCCCTGAAACCCACGCTTCTCTCTCCAGGTTCCATACAGGCTGGATGGGGGGCATCACTGGACTTCCTTCTCTGTCTTCCTCTGGACTCTGGGAAGGTGGGATGACCTCATGGATTTTTCCTGCCTTGCAGCCTCTTGCCATAAAAAGGAGTGGATCCCCCACTTCTTAATAAGTTTCCTACCCTTTTTTTTTAATTTAATTTTATTTTTAAGGTCCCAGTTCCGCAAGGTATTTCAGCTTGTGCCTAACTTCACTGGGACTATTTGTGTGCTTAAGTTAGATGTGTGCTTAAGTACCTGACTGAATCTGGGTCTAAAGAAAGAAGAGCAGTAGATATGTTTGGTAGCTTATCTAGGGCACAATTTTCCTCTCCTTCTTTCTCATGCTATGTTGTAGAAGCCTTCCATGAATTTCTTCTCTATTACTTACAAGTGATTTTGCATATTCTGTCCTATATATGGTTTGTTTTGGTTAGTTATGGGTCACCAGAGATGGAGACTCCATTATAGAAATATTATTATGCTCCTATGAATTGAGGCTACGTCAAATATATCTGTCACAACTGAGGTTTTATTATGTAGTTTTTTTAGGTCTCTCATTTGTATGCAGCCTTTATGTTCATGTTTAATGTTTTCTGTTCATTTAATCAACAATCTAATGAAAAATAAGGGTTACAGATAAATCAATTCGACAATAAAAGCAAATTAGCCATTTTATTCCAGTAGACTTCCAACATGAATTATTGAACTGAAAGGTGATTGACTGCAGAAAGATAATACTGGTATTCTAATTACAGTTCAGAACTTCCTTTGCAGGTAGCCTTAATGAGGCTTAAGCTAATGAGCATTCATAATTAAAGCTCCGACTCCACAATCTGATCTGAGCAAGTGGGCCCTGAGGGTATGTGTAGACAGGGATAAAGAATGCATGGCTGGCCTGGGTCAGCTGACTCAAACATGTGGCGCTCTGACACTGGGGCTGAAAAATTGCTGTGTAGATGTTTGGGCTCACGCTGCAGCCCAAGCTCTGGGACCCTGCGAGAGTGGAAGGTCCCACAGCTCAGGCTCTAGGCTGAGCCTGAACATCTACAGCACCGATATCAAAGCCCCACGAGTTTGAGTCGACTGTCCTGAGCCAGCCATAGCTGTGCTATGGATCTTTTATCCTGGTGCACATCTACCCTAATTGTCCTAATGAATTCCAATAAAGCCAAGCACTCCATGTAGGCAAAGGGGTTGGTTGACAAGGGTTAGATTAAAGGATCAGGGCTTAAACAATTCCCCAAAGTAAATAAATGAATGAAGGTCAGCAAATAAATAAATAAATTTAAAAATTGGCCGAGAGGTTGAATTCAAAGTAGATTAAAATGTGCAGAACCAATTATAGCCAGACTGAGACACCATGATACTCTAAGTAGAACCCTCTTCCACCAGTAGCCTGATAGATTTTAATGGGATGCCCCAATGTAAGATAAAACTCATTCTGAGTAAGGATGAGAGCTGGGGGAAATTGTTTGGCTGAAACGTTTTTGAGAGGAGAATGAAGATTCAGCAATACCAAAACATTTTGTGAATTTGTGTCTGTTTCACCAAATTGTTCATGTAGAAAAAGTCCAAACACATTGTTTCAACATTTTTAAACCAAAAAACATTTTGATTTAAACAACTTTTCATTTTGAAATTTCCTTCAATTCTATTAAAGAATAAATAAAACTATTTTTAAAATGATGTCAGTCAAAACAAAACCTATTTTTGTCTACTCTTTGGTTTGCCAATTGGTTCACCCAATATGCATTTTTATTTGAAGTTTTGCAACGGCCAGCAAACTAAAACATCAGCTATTTGTATTGCTCTAGTGAGGATATTATAATCTGCTCTAACTAGCTAAGTAGCATAGATGAACAAGGGGAAAGGGATTGGGAGATACTGCGTTGGGGTACAATCTACAGCTGAATACAAATTGCAAAACCTCTTTAGTTCTATTCTTAGGAGGCCAGACATATGCTTCTCTCATATTTATTGGCTTCTGGAGAATCTCTAGATTTTTGTTTGGGGGGAAAATTCCTCAAAACAGATATTTACAAAGATGCTCTATGTCTATTGAATGTCCTTCCTGAATGATCTATTTTACTCACCAGTCTGATGTTATTAGGGACCCTTATCTGCAAAGAGTTTGGGGATCTTCAAAACTAGAAGGGAGTTGGAACAGATTAGTGAAAAATATGAGGAGCAGCAGCTTTATTGAAATGGGACTGATCTGTTTACAGGAGTTCTAACAGTGGTGTGCTTCATTTTTCAATTATTAGCTGCATTTTGATTTTGCCATCTACTATCCCTGTTCAAAAGTGTGCATGTCTGCAAATAAACCGCTCGGATACAGTATCTTGCCAGGAAATAACCTACCCCTTAAGTCCAAACTTTCCTGACAGCTCTGAGCCACAGAGGAATCCTAGTCCATAAACTTCTCAAAGACGCAAATAGCCATGGTATTATTTCAAACATGTCAACCTTCTAATTTAACATGACAATACAGATTTGAGCTTCAGTATATTAAAGTCTGTCATGGAGCATCACACTTGTTCTCACTGCTGTAAGAAATAATGATTAATTCTCACTGTGAGGTTGCCAGGCAATTAGAGGTATCTTTTCAACACTAACTACAGCAACTTCACAGGGAAGAATTCCACTATTCCTTTTTGATCTAACATTATATTATGTTAAATTGTGTGTAATGTGCAACCACATACACTGCTAAAATTTAGATGCCACATTTTTAGCCCATAACAAAATCCCAAAGAGTATCCATAAGATGTGCTTGGTTGGTTTTTCTTTTATTTGTTTGTTCTTTTGGGTGAGGAAGGAGGAGAGGAATCATACAACACTCTGGCAGCAGTCACATTGCTTTGGTTTCATAAGAAACCACAACGGTCAACAATGGTCAACTTCATATTTTTCCCCTTCTGGATTTTTAAATTCATTTCAATAAATATTTCAAATGGCTTAAGTTCCTTAAAGTCTGATTGCTGCATCATGTCTTGGTGCCCGATCGATCGCATAATGATCTATGAAAGTGTGGGTCAAAGCCCAGGTAGCTGCTTTGCATATTTCTGTGATTGGCACATTATGTAAGAAGGCTGCAGATGTAGACACTGATCTAGTCAAATCTGTCCTGACCATTTGGGGTGGTGTTACCCCCTACAATGTGTAGGATGTTTGGATACAGCTAGAAACCCACTTTGATAGCCTTTGGGTAGATGTGGCGTTGCCTTTGGAGTGTTCTGCAATGGACACAAAAAGTTTGGGAAATTTCCTAAAGGATTTTGTTCTTTCTAGGTAAAATGCGATGGCTTGTCTGACATCCAGTGTATGGAAGGCCACATCCCGTGTATTAGCGTGGGGTTTCAGATAAAATGTAGGTAGTCAAATGCTGATGACACTTTGGGGAGAAATTTAGGATGAGGTCGTAGCGTTACTTTATCTTTATGAAGTATTGTGTATGGTGGGTGGGCCATAAGTGCTTCAAGCTCACTTACATGTCGTGCCAAAGTAATTGCTACTAGAAATTATACCTTTATTGACATGTGCAATAATGAGCAAGTAGCTAAGGACTTGAATGGTGGCTTGAAAATGGTCCTTAGGACTAAATTGCAGTCCTAAGGTACTGTGGGTGAGCATATTTCAGGATACACATTTTGTATACCAGTCATGAAATGTTTCACACTTGGGCGTGCAAAGACTGTGAAAGGTAGTGATAGCAGCTAGGTGTACTTTAAGTGAGCTCATTGATAGTCCTGCTTTTTTTTATTTCCAGGAGGTAGTGCAGTAAGATGAGGATAGGCATTACTTCTATGATGATTTGTCTCTGTTGACACCGTGAGAAGAATCTACGCCACTTCTGGAGGTACGTTTTCTGCTATTCAGTACAATATGCCTCACTGATTCTGAGTGTTGTAGTTCTGTTTGTCAGAACCAGTTAGGAACCATGCTGCTAGATGTAACTTCTTCAGAAGTGGATGGGCGATGTGTCCTTCGAATAGTGGGAGAGAAATTGGCATGCAAATTGACATTTGTGTCAGGTAAGTAAGCCATGTTTGCCTTGGCCATGCTGGTGCTATCATTATCACCTTTGCTTTGTCTTTACGTATTTTGTGTATGGTTTTGCAAATCATGGGAATGGGTGAGAATGAATAAAGGAGGCCTGTATTCCAATTGATGAGGAATGCATCTCCCAGCAGTCCTCTGCCCAGGCCTGCTCTGGAGCAGATGGAACAGCACTTGCAATTCATTGACACAATAGACCGATTGTGGGGTTAAGCCCATTGTTGGAATATGTTTTCCATGACTTTGTTGTGCAATTCCCACGTGTGATTGTTGCCAAATTGTCTGCTCAGATTGTCTGTGGTGGTGTTCTGGATACCAGGTAAGTATGCTGCTATGTGGATATTGTGGCCTATGCACTAGTTTCATAGCCTTATGGCTTCTGAGTTGGATCTTGCCCCTCATTGCTGATTGATATAGAACACACATGCCATGTTGTCCATCGTGATTTTTACGGTTTTCCCTGCTATGAGAGGTAGGAGATGTCAATAGGCATTGCGGACAGCACGTAGCTCCAGCAGGTTTATATGCAATTTGCTTTCCTGTTCTGATGATTTTTCTTGAACGGTGTGTTCTTGTAGATGTGCTCCCCATCCAATTAGTGATGCATCCACAGTGATCATGATGGAGGGTGTTTCCCTTATGAATGGAATCCCTGATAGAAGGTTGCTGATTTTAATGATTGCTGGATCTTTTTTGGCATTGCCACATTTTTGTATAACGATTGGAGAGAATTCTCTGAACAAGAATTTAGCAGAAAGTTAGCTGAAACTAACAGAAAGCCTGGAGACAAAAAACATTGAAAAGAAAGTGGCACCAAGTCAGGAGTTCTCCAAATTTATGGAGAGGGTGAGTTTGGGGACTAGTTCTCAATCTTCTCCTCTTCAGACAGCAGGTGAGAGGTTTGGTAGTTGGGGAATTTCATCATGATGAAGGAAGAAGAATGGGGAGAATGGTAGAGAAGCATTTGATAGGAGTCATTAATCTGATTCTGAACAGTGCAGAAAGAGACTATTTGAAAGCTTTGTGAAGTTTGGGTGTCTGGATTTGTTTAATATTCTCTGGGCAATGCTGATTCAGGAAGCTCATACATTTCTTGCAATACCAGATCCTTAATTTGCCAGACCTGGTTACATTCCATTTGGATACAGTAGTGTATGTGTGCAGCCTTTCAGACTGGCAAAAACAAACACCAACCTGCTGTTATTAGTCAGTTGACAACAGTAGTGCAGACAAAAGGACTGAGGCTGTAGTGAGAGTTTAGGGTGCAGAAAGCATGCAACACTGGGCCCTAAATTTGGGATTTGATTCAGCTGAAAACCACAGAAATATCATGAAATTAGCAAGGAATTTTAACACTTTGTGTTAGGTTTTGGGGGTGGGAATTTTGCAGCCCATTGTGATTGTCACATGCAAAATGTAGAAATTGCCATAGTGGATCAGAGCAGTGATCCGGTCTAGTCCAGCACCCTATAGCAGAGAGTGGCCAGCACTGGCTGCTTCAGAAGAAGGTACAAGAAACCCTGCAGTAGGCATTTTCTGGAGTATAGAATAACTTCCCCATAGGGATCCAATTTCTCACAGGCTTCCTGTTTCTCATGTACTGCAAGAATTCCTTGTTATTTGTTTTTATGTCTTTGCCTATTTGCTCTTCAAATGCCATCGTATACCCCCTAGTATTCTTTTGACACATCAAGCAGCATAGATTACGTCCCTGTCAACTGGATTCAATAGGGCTGGATGTCCATTTTCTGAAGGCTACACCTCTTTGGCTCAAATAACCTCTTGAACTTTGCCATTTAGCCATATGGATTCACTTCTCGCCTTCCTGCTTCTTTTTTTAAAATCTGCTCAGACTCTGCTGTGGTATGCTGAAGTAGCCTCCATGCCCAACTCCAAGGGACTTTAATGTCTTGCTTTAGTCACAGTTATATATTTAAACCAAATCTCGATGAAGATACCACCTCCTGGAAGTGTCTGCAGCAGGTCACTCAGACCAAAATTGGCTCCAAAAAGCAGCAACTAGGCATCTGCACATGGGTAGTCGGAAAGCAGGAGACCCACCTTTAGATCTAAGATCAGTCTTCCACTCCCTAATTTTGTAAGAAGTTAGGTCTTTGGGAAGGGATGGGCAACAAAATAGTATCTACTAGAGTAGACTTCAGATAAGGTGTGGGAGATTATGACTGCCACTTCCCCATTCTAGCTGCTTGTCGCACAAATTTCAAAAAGACCAGGTGTCATCTCCTGCTGTGATTGCTATGAAGGAAATAAAGAGCAAAGGTTTCACAGGCTGAATAGTTATTGTGCTGCATATCCTTTCAGGATGGATAATGTGACAGAAAGGGTCCCTCGAAGAACAAAGGAAAAATAAAGTTAGGACAGGAGAAGACAATAGATCGTTAGTGTCCCATGGACAATGAGGTTACAAGCATGTCACTGAGAACAGTAACATGTGAATGTAGATGAACTACAGGAACACCAAAAAGACACCAGGTAGGCCAAAGACAATTCTTTTAAAACTGCAGCAAATGCTCCAAATTTTTGGCCAGGCTTATATCACTCTGCTAAATAGGCAAGTGCCCTATAAAGGCTGGCAGTTGTTTTCTCAGATGTCCTAAGCAGGACGAGAAGGGTTTGCAAAACTTGTACTGTGAGTTTAAGAGTTGCCTGTCCTGAGGCTGTCAGAGGATTTGCACATTTAAACAGGACTCTTCATGATCAAGGCCTGCCTTCAAATTAACTGAGCCAGCCAAACAAGCAAAAAAGGGATTGAAGCTATGAGTGGAGAGCAAGCGAAGGCTGTCGGCACTGTGAGGAGAAGCAGCATGTTGTCTTAGCACAAACCTGTGCACCGGAAAGGACAAACGGAATTCTATCGAGGGGCCGGCATGGAAAGCTTTCTGACACTTTCAGAAACACTTTTTGAGAAAAGGAGGAAGCCCAGGAACTCGAAATCCACCACTGGGACACTAGGAATTTGTATAAAGAAGGTTGATTAATAGATCCCACTAAAACCATCGAATATGTCTAAATAACATGTACTTGGGAATCTCAGACTTGTTTTCCTTTTGTCTAACTCAATAAAAGATAAGGGAGGGCCAGATTCCAATTCCCTTTACTCATAATGAACAGTACCTTATTAGACAAGCAGTCCCGTTCATTTAAATGGGTCTACTCAGAAAGTAAGATACCTTGACAGTCACTGAAGAGTTATCAGAATCCAGCCCTGGGTTCTTTACATTTGGTCTCAGAGGTCTCCCGCATCTAATAGACAGATTACCCCGAGACTGATGGCAAAAGTAAATCTCAGTAGGTCATCCCACTTCAACCGCCTCTGTGGATTTGTCTCTTCCAACCTCTCAATTATTCTCTTCCTGTGTTCCAGCCCATTCATCATGCTCCTCAAATGCCAGACTTCTTCCTCTTGTACCTCCCACTCTCTTTATAGCCCATGGTATCTTTTATCTTTGCAGTCACAATTTGGAGCAGCCTCCCTAGCTCTGTTAAATCCCATCTCAAGAGCTCTCTTTTCTCTGGCATTGAACTTCAAATCTCTTTAGAATAAAATAATTAAATCCTACTCCCTGTACCTCTGTTTTTCTTGCATCATTGTTCCTAAATTTGGTCATTGTCTGACCTCCCTTCAAGATTAGCTTATGATATTTACAGATGCTACCTGTATGAATATAATGTAAACTCCAAATTCAGATTTGCATATCTAGTGGCAGATATTCCACAGGTGACAATCAGCAGAGTGAATGGAACGACACTGATTTACATCAGCTGATGATCTGGCCCATAGCAGACTGCAACTGGTTGGGTAGGGCACAGGTGTTTTTGTATGAAAGATGCAAATATAAATTTAATTTACTGTGTTGTCTGTGTTCGAAGGCCAGTAGCATTTTGGAAAGAATTCTCAATGTGTCAGTCATTTCACATTTAGTTGTCATTTCATGACAGCAATGGCATGTTTGCAAAAATAGCTTTACACTGTAAATTTTGTAGAATCCCATTTTCTTGCAGGTTGATGCCTAAAAAAGCCTCTCTGCTTTACATTACTGTCAGATATTTTACATAAAGATAAGCAGTGCTTATGTCAGTTTCAATACCATATTGATAGAACACCAATGATTTCAGTGGCCAGATTTGGAAATGTAATGAAAACATAATGGGGTCCTATTCTGCTCTCCTTACACCCATCCGGTCCCATTTAAGTGAGCAAGGATACACTGACATAACTGAAGGCAGAATTTCACCC
This sequence comes from Mesoclemmys tuberculata, assembly GCA_007922155.1. NCBI lineage: Eukaryota > Metazoa > Chordata > Testudines > Chelidae > Mesoclemmys > Mesoclemmys tuberculata. Next base: position 37,786,217 of record ML675649.1, on the reverse strand, counting down.
GTTAAATTTAACACCCTATTTTATTTTTTCTATATTCATTTATCAACAACAACATCCATTTCTACCACTTTTGACAGTTTAATTCTCCCGTGACTCAGGAATGTTTACTTAATAAAATAGATAATAAATCTCTGCTAAGGAAAACTGGACAGTAAAGACTGACTGTTTACACCACTGGTGTTTGACCTATTCAGGATAAGTGCAGAACGCATTATACCTAAAGGACAAAAGGTCACTGGAGGGCAGACTGTCTTCCTTGTTCTCCTCCGTTTCCAATACTCAGGTGCACAAAGGCAGTAGGAAATCACTTACATGACCCCCGCTGGCAATTGCCACGGCAGGATGCCAGTAGGAACTGAGCCAGTTCCCTGGCTCTCTCTCTGGAGTGCCTGGTACAAAGGGTACCAGCGTGGGGAGAAGGAGTGGACGTGATGTGCTCTGGCTATTCCTAACTGAGGTATGGCCCATTGGGACCAACGCGAGCTACTGTAACCCCAGTGAGTTGTGCTATTAAAACCAGGCAAAGATGTATTCCTTTGAAAAAAAATCATTTCTAAATCTATAAATCACAACAGTCAGATTTGTTCCTCAGTGATATGAAATAAACTGCACTTATTTGTAAAATATTTCTAATATACACCCAGGCATTAAGAGAAAAGACCCTGGCTTAGCCTATCCCCAGTCATGGCAACATCCTAAAGTACAGGTATTCGAGACGCTAAGTCTGCACAAGGATTCCCTCACAGAAACACCACCCTATTGGAGGCAGCAGGTCCCCTCTAAGGAAAAGAGGATCACCCGTTCCTCTAAAGCTGGCAGATCAGTGGAGGGACTAGAGCTATCTGCCAGAGGCCCTCTGTTGCTGCATCAGCTCTAGCCAGCACACTACAGCCCCAAGTCCCTGGCAGAGTAGCTCAGTTTGAACTGTGCTGTTAAGATCATTCCCAAGGCCAACCCAGGCAGGTGGGAAATGCCATGGACAAAATACACAGATGCCGGGTTTCATAGATGACTTGCTTCCCCATGTTTAAAATTGTTTCATTAAAGCCTGATCTTTCAAGTTACAAAGCATTACCCGTGTTACCCAATTTATTCAAAATATAAGTAGTAATATTCAGAGCCACCTGCGTTGTAAAATATACCTTGATTTGTGAATACAAGGGGTACATTTCCAAAGTGTCTAAAGGGTTAGGAACACAGTTCTCATTGTGTTCCAAAATCGCTTCGGTGCTTTGGAAAATCTCCCCCATAACTGAGAGTTACAATATATTGTCAGCTTATTAATACTGCACAATATTGATGTAATCAAGTCAATGAACACACACATGGAAATTACATCATATTTGGCTATGAATTAATGACTCTGATAATTTCAATATACAGCATATTGCATAAAAATTACTTAATTATTACGTCCAAATACGACTTAAAAAGGCACTTTTTCAGCATCCATCATTGTTTCCAGGGCTATTTGGTCCAAAAGACACCCCCGGACTACTCAGAGGATAAAGGGGGTCAGAGTGCACAAGCTGGTGGGAGTGATGGAGGCACTGCTTTAACTTATTCCTTCCTGCTCTCACCTATTGACCACTTACACTGCTGCAGATTTGTCTTAATGAAGCCTCTGCCCAGACGTGTCCCTGAGACCCCGTCTTTTTGAGTCATGAGGACTCCTCTTCTGAACTACTGGGTGTTTTAAGCGGAATTACATCACTTTTCCATAAGTCCCAAATTGGCACAATTTAGAGCACCACTTTGGCCCCTGTGCACACACTCTGATCGTGCACCCAATACATATAACTTACGCCACCATTTAATGTTGAATCAGATAAGTCTGCTCAATGGTCTGTGGGAATGCTGGATGGGATGGG
>ML675649.1:37773366-37783946 GCA_007922155.1 Mesoclemmys tuberculata | reverse complement strand
CATATTGGTCCCTTCTGACCTATGAGTCTATGAGTCTATGAGATAATGAAAATAATTTAGCTTAAGTGGGACAAAGGAAATATCCAAAGTGATCATTTAAGATGGAACACTGTAAGTACAGATTACATTTCATCTTTCCATGATCCACTCAGTCTTCTATAACTGAACTCGCATCAAATCTCTCTCCATGCAAGCCTGAGAATTACTGCAAGCATTCTAGCTATTTATGTATTTGTGTTCCTTAGGCCTTTCCTTTGTCTTAACCCTACTGATGTCTGGGTGCATAAGCCAATTTCATATTCCAAGAACAGCATGCACATCTACTTCATAATAGACTCCTATAAGATCTCTACTCATGACTGCAATATCTGAAACATGCATGCCCCATATTCATCCACTGCATTGCTTGATTATGGTATTACTGAGAAATACTATAAAGGTTCCTTTAATAGTGAAAATTGCTCTGTATGGCCAAGTGTCAAAGCCATGACTGGGATAATTTGAGCAGGGGGTTGGACTAGATGACCTCCTGAGGTCCCTTCCAACTCTAACCCATGCTTCTAAGAGCCCACTACCTCTGTTTGGTCTCTTCTTTCCATGTCTGTTAAGTGCATGGAAGAAGAGAGAGGGCCCAACTCTTCATCTTCTTGTGGGAAGGGCAGCCACCACATACATTTACAAAAATGAGTTAACCCACTAGCACTTTGTTTCAACTTTCTATAAGGGTCTGATCCAAAGCCCATTGATGCTAATGAAGAGACTCTTGTGGACTTCAATGGGCTTTGCAGCAGGCCCCTTACTTCACACAATTAAATGATATTTTCAGGAATAGCCATGGTTAAAGTCAGCTTTGAGAAAAGACATTGACTTCCTAATGCCTCCACCGAGTTTTTAATCAGCATTAAGTTGATCGTGCAAACCCTTGAGATCTAAATTAAAAACAATGAACAAAATGCATTCTCCAACGAAACACTGAAGTTAAAGCAGTTGCACTGAGGATTAAATTGGGCCATTGTCCTGTAGGCTTCCTAAGCAGCAAGTCTGAGGCTGCTGCACAAGATAAACGACAGGTATTTGCCAAGACTGGTCTCAAAACACAAAAATTAGCAGCCTTGGGACTTTCAACAATTTCTTGGCTTTTAGGGAATAGGTAGCACAATGAACACGAACCAACAGAAAAGACCTATAACAACTTAATCAGTATCTGCCGACTGCAAGAGACAAGGAACTGTAATCTAGATAAGTCAAAAGTTAAGTGCCCACTCAGGAGTATAGTCTCATCTCAGTGCAAGATCACAGCTCCTTTTACATTAATGGGACTAAGTAAATGCACCAAGAGAATGCGATGCACTGGAGTGTGCCTCCACATAGATTATCATTAGCATAGATGCACATGCAGTAAGGAACTTGATTTACTTCAAATAGGATTCCAAAACCCAGCTGTAGTGGAGTAGATGATTTTTAAAGCAAACATGAAATTCACCTTTCCATAAAATATATATCAAACAATGACTGTGCTAAACTGAACATTAGCTATCTTTTCTTCAGACTGTATAATCAAGAATTTGAACAGCATTACACACTGTTGATGTCTACAAGATTTCTGAATAATCTAACTGAAAATGCGGTTATAATATTGCTTTGCTTACGTATGCTGTTGTATTATTATTTTTGTATACTTCCTCTGATATATAGCAAATTGATAGGTTAACAGTTGACGTTTTTCATCATAGGACCAATCCTGCTCCCTGCATATCCCCTGCTAGGACTACCACTTCACAGCCTGGGAGAGGTGTATTTCTTTCCCATCCCACAACACAGACCTCCTCAGCGCACAGATAATTTACTAAGGCTGTGTGGTTAGGTAAGGATTTGGCCATAAATAATGGCTTCTCACCCCCAAATTAATTAAAAACTTAAGACAGCATAATGTTTACTTCTGTAACAATACCTGCAGCCCAGCCTTGCATATATGCAAGCAGAGGCTTAATTTTACACAGTTAGTTCCATTGAAGCCTGTGGCACTATTCAGATGCATAAAGTTAAGAACATGTTTATATGTTTGCAGGATCTAAGCCTATACTTGTAACTTTGCACTGTGACATGGACTTGTACGGCCAATTTCTGACCTCTAACACCAGTGCAAATCCAGAGTCACTCCACTGAACTCAAGGGGGCACTCCTCATTTATACTCCTGAACTGAGAGCAGAATTTAACCCTTAATTCAAGTCTCCATATAGCTATGAAAAAAGACTAAGCTTTTTCTATCCTGCAGAATTTCCCCCCTAAGACTAGTCCTCTGACATACAGTGATAGCTACGATTTTTTTTTTAAACTGACAGGCTAGCAATTAACCTGCTGCCATAAAAAAGTAACAAAAGATAAAACAATAAAATGTGAGCTATGAAAGATTAATCCCTGGTGTCAGAGACAAGTCTAGAAACAGCAGAAATTTTGTTTGGGATTATTCTCCCCTCCCGTTCATGCAGTCTCTTGCTTAAAAATATGCAGCTTTTTAGTTATTTCATCTTCAGTATTTTATTACCTCTGGGCATTTGATAGGCAAGAAAACAGGAAAGAAAAGCAAAAAAGAATGAAAAAGAAAAGAAAAGAAATACAACCATGAAAATCTGTACTTAGCTTTACAGATCTAATAAAGCAAATAACCCTCATCTAGAGATATAAGAACGTAAACTACTTTGTACTCAAATGGAAAAAATACACTGACAATGAGAACTAGTTTCAATATTCCAAATTTTTCAGAAAATTTAATACTTTTTTTACCCCCCCCCAACTTCCCACTAAAATGTTTTGGTTCTTCAATGAAAACCAAAACCAGAAACATTTTCTATAACTATTTACAACAGATATGTTGGGGGGTTGGTAAGAACTTTTTATTTAAAAGAAAACTCAAACAAAATTGTTTCTCATAAAAAAAATTGGAAAATTTCAATCAAAATTAAAATTTTCCACACAATTTTTTAAAAACAAAAAGCCATTTTTCAGTGAAAAAGTTCTACCAGCTCTACTCAAAACCATCAGCTTCCCACATTTATCACGCTCCCCGAGACATGCTAGTTCTGGGAACAACAATGTTCTCTGCCATCCAAAAGTCACAAAGCACATTCCAGACCTTAGGGTCATATTTGCCATGGGACAGAGGTGCCAATGCAAGGCCATCAATGTTGACTTAAGCCTTTCATGGGGTGGTCGAGGTGACCAGTGGCAGAGTGCCCACACTCAGGAGCCTAAAAAGCCCTCCACTCCTGGTACTGCTGAAGAGGTCTATGTGCTGGTCCCATGGATGCCATCATGGTAGGCCACAATAAGGGTGGATGATGGCAGGGGCTACAGATCAAGTGAGCCACAGAAGTACTGTGGCCACTCTTATAGGCCTATGGGTGGGCTCCATGCAGTAGCCTGCACTCGGGTCCTGGGTTGTTTGGGTGCATTTCAGTTCCCCAGTCACTCCACACTCCACCCATCTACATCCCAAATATTGGCCTGTGAACAAATTCAACACCCTTCCAGATCAGTATTGTTACCCTTACTTCATAGGTGAGGAAACTGGAGCATCAAGAGAAGATAAATGACTTAGCAAAGACCATTCAGCAAGTCTGTGGCAGACCCAGGAAGAGATCCCCAAAATCTCTTAAATCCTTGTTCAGCATTTTAGCCCATAGATGTGTTTCCATAATAGCCACCCTGAGCATTCCCTATGCTGAACTGGTATCTCCTTCAATGTTACTCCTACATGGCCAATTTCTCTGTTTTGTCACCTTTTTTTCCCTTTATCAATTTGTTATTCCCCTGATAAAACTGCTAGGGTGAATAAATTATTTGTAAAAATGTATAGTGCACAAATCTTTGGGCACTTGCCACACATCCACTTTTTGCAGCATTTCAGTACTCTAGTGTTCAATACAGAAATGGCCTATGAGATACAAAAAGGCATTTTTAATTCTTTTTTCCTTCTATGCTTCTCTTTCCTTAAAATAAAATATAATGTGGCTATGCAGTGCTCTTAAATGAGGAAGCAGTTATTCAGAACCCCAAAGAAATCTGCCAGTACAATTCAATCCTGATCTCTGAATTTAAGCTCCCCATGGCAGGGAACTTTGGCCTTCTTTTGCATGTGTACAGCGCCTTGCAGAATGGGGCTCCTATCCTGACTGGGGCCGCTGGGCTCTGCTGCTATAGAAATAATATGTAACACCTCTCTTCTATTTTGGGTCTTTCTGCAGCAGCCATATCCCAAATGGCTTTAGAACCTACATGAGGGATTCTCTCTCCCCCTCTTCCATATTGCCACAGAGGAAGGTCCCAAATAGCCCAAATAGGACGACTTTCAGAGCACGTAAAAATGAGGTTGGGGTGAGAAAAATTGTCAGGCTGGGAAATTGCTGTAGGATGGTGGTTTGAACTTTTAAATTGTCTGGTTGGTTGATGGTGAATTACTAGAACTTGTACTACGGAGCTTCAGTTATGTTGAGGCAGCATTTTTGTTGAATTTAAAAAAGTTATTTCAAGGCTACCAGAGCACATGGACAGACTCTCTTTTCTAGCAGTTGTAAACACGAAATAAATACCAAATTATGTGATAGTTATGCAGCACAAAGATAAGATCACTGAAATCATTCCCAGCTGTGACTCACGTCAACATTTTATCTTAGGTCTCCAAAGATGAATAGCTAGTGTGCACAAACATGGGTAGCCCTCAGAAATTGAAATCGCTTTCACTACTTTTAAGGGTTTCTAGGAAACTAAAAAAACAAGCTAATTCTACAAAAGAAATTACACTGATCATTAGCAAGAAAAAACTGCTAAATTGACAAACTTGGAAAAGGACAGAAAGCTTTTAAATGAATTTATCTGCATTCTACAATTTAAGCCTTACCCAAAAAAATACACTGCAGATTTATAGTATGATAATGATACATTAATGGTTCTTTAGAAGCGCTTGAGTAGCAGAACAAATAAATGAACTGTATTAATTAACATGCAAGTTATAATTACAATAGATTTTCAACCATTGCAAAATACAGCAGATATTGAGTTATTGAAATACGTACTCTATCTGTCTCTCTCACACAACCCTCTCTCTCTGCCTGCACCCTGATCGTGTTAAATATTCAGAACATGTCCACATTCTCCCAATCCACGCATCACATTCATCCAATTACTGCTCCTTATTCTGTCCTGTGCACCATGCTGCATTCGGCCTCTGAGGGCACTGCAGACCAATCATCAAAATGACCATGTCCAAGATTTTATCTTCATTTTACTTAATGGCATTCAGTTAGACCTCTATAACAGACTGGGAATTTTTTTTTATGTTTGTGCTTATTGTTATCGGTTAGACTATTTGGCAAGCAAAAGGCTTTTGATACGAAGTATATAGAGTAAATATAAAAGTGTCTTTGAAGTGGCTCTCCCAATTGAAAATAAACATTTTTTGCTTAACAGCAATGTTCCTGGATTCTTTTTACTATGAAAGTAAGGCCATAAATTTACTTCCCTCTGCAACAGCAGCATAACTTCTTATTAAAGCGGTTTGCAGTCTCACATGACACCTCCTCCTGACGTCTATGGGAAGTTTTGTTTGAGGAAGAACACAGTGAGAACTTCAGAATCCAGATCAGTAGGTACACTTATAAACTGTCCAAACATTAACTGTGAAGTGCATAGGCATACCTCTGTGAAAGGTACTATGTCACCATTATTTGATGTCTCGAGGTCACTTCGAAAGCAACACTGGGTATACCGGATATTTAGTCCCTAGCAAAAACAACTGGTTTAATTTGTGCAAGATGGGAGTTGTAAAAGGGATTCTGCAAACTTGTATAAGTTTCTGCCACTAACACACATAATTAAATCATCTTACACTTTTGTGAATCCACACTAACTCCTCTGAAGCCAATAGATTTACACGTGTGTAACTGACAGCAGGAACTGATCCCAAAGGCATTAAAACCAATGGGCTAGATTCAGCCAGGACAGACACAAGCAGAGGGACCCCAGCAACAGAAACTTTATCTGAAAGAGAGCTGTGAAGTGGAGCAAGAAACCCTTAAACACTCTCCTCTCCTGGGAGGTCCACAGCCACCAGCATTGTACAAAACAGGGGCAGTACTGGCCGGGGCAGGACCTGACCTTACTCAGCTCAACCAACAGGCAGAGTCCATCAGCAGGGATCATGCACAGATTAAAGCAGCCCTCCCAGGGTAGATGACCAGGCAGGCTCATGAATCCTCCCCAGGACAAAGCAGGTCATGCTGGTGCAAGGAGACGCAATTTTCCCCTCTCCACAGCAATTTCTGCCAGTGAAATTCACAAAAGCCTCCCCAGAGGGCTGCCAAAGCTGAGCACCCCAGCTCTCAGCCTTTCCAGCACCTGGAGCTGGGGGAGGCAGGAGATGTGGAGGCTGAGTGCTTGCTCAGGCTCCCCCGCCTCTCAGGCTGAGGATCCCCGACCTGGGGGGAGCAGTTGGACTCTTTGCCTCTCCAACAGGGGAGCTGCAAGGCTCGAGTCAGTTTCACCTGGGATCCTGACAAGATCTTTCCAGCCTGGCAGACGGGAAGCCAAGAAGTTTCCAACACAGCATGCTGGGCTCATGAAAGCCCATCTTTTGGGCACAAAATTTTTCAAAACCCCCAAATTTTTCACAGGAAGGGATTTTCATTTTCTGGCCAGCAGTAGTCATTAGCGTTCATTTTGAACACAACAGCAGCTTTGATTCTGTCGATATTCATTTGGCTGTTCTCTCGAAACACTGTTCATTACACTGAATACTTAGTCCACTGGACTTTTTGTAGGAAATTCTATTTGATAGAACAATATGCATTGAACAAACATGTTATAGTTATAAAAGACCAAACATTTTGACTGCTAAATGAAAAACGAACCTTTCTGGTACCCCAAGAGTAAGGTGAAACACATGAAACATGAAACACTGAGATAGCCGGTCACTTTTAATTAAAATGTCAACCAAAAAATCTCCATATATCAGCACAGCATAGGTTTTTATGAAGATAAGGATGAGAGTTAGGGTCACTCCCAAACCCACTTAAAAAAGAAAAATAGAACAACAATACTAAATGGAGTCTATCACACTCATGAAAAATTGTAACTTTGCAGTTATGAAAACTTCACATAGCTTTTAATGTGTTATGTTTTCTCTCCGAGAACAAGCAGAAACAAGTACAGCTGTCATTACCACTCTAAAATAATGAAAAAAGAGCCTGTAATCCTAATTAAGGTGAATATCAGCCATCTGTTATGAAGCTGGACAACCAATTAGAAGGGAGGTATCTAATTTGTTCATTCTTCATTGGCCCGATTAATCCATTAAAGGAGCCAAACAATGGCTAATCTTTTCTAATCACTATTGGGTTAGACTGGATTAATCAAACAGGAGGTAGCTGATGTTCTATCAAAACCCAAACACCAATACTGTGTGTGTTTTCATTATTTCATTTTTTCTCTTTACTGGACAACACTAGATCACTTGCTGGAGAAAATGTTTTCCAAAATTGTCACACTCACCGAAGTAGAAGAAAAACCAACCAGTACGCAAGCGATATTTGTCACTAAATAGGTCATTCTTTGGTAAGATAACACACATTTTTTTCCACTTTCTAGTGAAATATTTGTCTCAAGAACGATAAGGTTAAAACTGTAACCACCACCTTACATCTACTTTGCAAAAGAAACAATGTATAAGCACATTAAAAGTAGCATCAGCACCTAATTCAAAATGTATCTGAATGGGGGAAACAGACTATAATAGACATACATCACAAGCACACAATACATAACAATGGATCTATCAAGGCTTGCAACATTGTACAGTAGGTGTCCTTAATTCACTTGTCGGTACTTGTTGCCTGATTCCATGGGACCATATGGATTCCTCAATTCTGGGAGGTGTTTAACCCTAAAGAACCTGCAAAGTGGACTGATGGAAAGCCCCTCCATCTGTAGCTGCTCTGTTCACCAGCAGTCCCAGACAAAGTACTGGGGAAACAGTGAGGAAAGATATTTGTACACATATAGGTGACTTTTCAGCAGTTTCCCTTTGCCTATATTCACATTTTTTTTTATTAAGTTTTTCATAAGCATTTGGGCTGAGCGAAAATCTGTTCACATGAATGTTCACAGAAGATTAGTTCTGGGTCCAGAGATGAGATGCATTTAATCATGAAACAAAATTCAATTTATGAATAAATAAAGTTAGAAATGGAAATAGTTTATAAAACTACGGCCAACTAAGCAGGAAACAACTACAATGCCATACGACTTAAGATGCCTAACCACGCTGGTCTTACATCAAACCATGAACAACAATTGATCAAAAGGAATGCAATGAACAATGCACAGACCAAAAGCTGAATTTGTTCATATGGTACAAAAGATTAACTGTATGTACAGAAATTGAAACTGCTTCTGTAAACTTTACATAAAATCTAAAGTCAGTTGATCATGCTGGGTTGTGGGAATGCATAAATTTGTTAATGTCCATAGTAAGTTTTCATTCGAATCCTACAAAATAAATCTGTACCAAACATATTACACCAAAGTCACCCCTTGTGCAACTCCACTGACTTTAGTAAAGTTGAATCAGGGATTACTAAGGGTATGTACACATTGATGATGGCAAATCTGACACTGTCAGATCGATCTATCTGGATGGACTGAGTGGCAGTGAAGACCCGCTCAACTGATTAGGAAGTCAATTCAATTAAACCATCTCCTCAAAAGGCGCAGCGTTGCGTCGATGGGAACGCATTTCCTGTTGGTGCAGTGTAATGGAGACGGTGCGCAGAAGAGGATTTAGTAAGTTGACGTGAGTTTCGCAAGCTACTCTATGTAGCTTGTGTAACTCCTGTCGATTGCTGCCATATTTCCCGGTAAGTGTGTACTAAGCCTTAGACATCAATGACTATTATTATTTCACACTACCCAAGAGTGTCTGTGGCAGTGAAAATACTTTGCATTTCAACCTGGCTTTACCATTCTTTTTTTTCCCCAACTGAGAAGGTTTTTTTTTTTTTTTTTTAAGAACACTTTCAATGAGATGCATTTGCACAACCAAAATTAATAGAAAAGCATAAAATAATGGAAGTCTTTATTTATAATTATTTATTAAACTATGTTTCATTCAGCAAACCAACTGCTCCTTGAAAATAACAAACTACTGCAAGTACAATGGAAGATGTGAGTAAAAGGGAAGCTGTCACCCTTTGAAAGTGCACATTACTTCACAATGGCACTAAAAGTCTTTAAAGGGAATCTCAACCAAAGAGGAAGGCACCGTTTACGCTTCTAAGATAGGATCTTCAAAAGAGCCTAAGAGGGTTAAGCACCCAACTCTCTTAGGATCTTCTGAGAACCCAGCACTAAATCATTTCTTCTGTACAGCCTTCTTTGGCATCATCTCATGATCACCATCTTAGTGTAGTGGACAGAGTCATTTGTTGATGTCATTTTGGGTGAATGTCACCTCATCACCATCAAAGGGACAATACAGCACTTTGTCTTCTCTACGGCATAGTGCTATACAATAAAGAACTTTCATCATAGAGTATCAATGATATTTCAGAGGTCACTTTTCTCAGTTTCCTCCATTCAAAAGTGAAAGATGTATCGAAAGAAGGAAAAATATAATAAAACAAAAGCAAAGGCAGTTAGTTTCCATGACCATTACTTCTCAAAACATATCAAGTTAAAAGGACATCAAGTCAAAGGTTTGTGGGGAAAACACATTTTGCAGATGTCAATTAGCCTCACACATCAGTATAAAGGAAAAGGTTATAACTTCACCAGATTGACTGGTCTGTGTTTAGTTCCATAGCCTCGGGCACTTTCAGCAGCCCGACTCATTATCTGTCTAGAGACGGGATTTTAAGCTCTCACTCTTGGCCTGTACGTTTGCTATCTCTTCTACCGGCAAAGGTGACGTGGGGGGGAGGCGTGCAGGGTCACGTGCTCCCAAGATTTCTGCCTTCCATTTAGCAAGAGCTAAATGTTCCAAGGGGACACATCCAGAGGGGGCGCTGCACATTCTGCCCCACTGAGCAGTGGGAGGAGAGGAGTATGGCCTCAGGAGATGTGACGGCAGTTTCGCCTGGCGGCAGCACTCATCCTGTGTCCATGCAGCGCAGGGAGGCAGGAAGGAAGCAGCAGGGCAGCTGGCTGCAAGCTACACCACCACCACCCCACCTCCTACTGCTTCTCCTTCCCCTGCTGCTGGAGTTCAAGTGCTTCCCGCTGCCCGCTCTGCAAACCGCCGTGGAGTAACACTGCAGTCCTGTTCCCATGGCAGAGGCTGCTCTCCCATTCCTATAATAGGGGCTCTGCCTAGGGGAACCTGCTCCCCTCTCACTGCAAAGAGGCTTGCCCTGCCTTCCATTTAGCAACAGCTTCTAAGGTGAGTCAGGGGGGTGGACCATGGCTCTCCTTCCCTGAGCCCCAACCCACAGGGCTGGCCTGACGCTGCTCACCCCCAGAAACGTTCCTGCATGCCCCCCTACGGGGGCTGCACCCTACAGCTCTGTTCTAGATACTCATAGACTCATAG
>ML675649.1:37673778-37758939 GCA_007922155.1 Mesoclemmys tuberculata | reverse complement strand
CAGGCAGAAACCCACTTCGAAAGCTTATGCCCAAATAAATTGGTTAGTCTTTAACGTGCCACAGGACTCTCACTGTTTTGCTAAAAACAGACAATATGGCTACCCCTCTGGAACTATACAAATAGAAGCACCTAAAGAACAGAAAATGAACATGTTTAGGGACTTACAGGACTTGAAAAACATTCTCCTGCACTTTTTTGCATTGAATTTGGCTCCATACATGGACTCCAGATTTTTCAGAATACCTGGGGTTCTTCATGACTAAAGAAGAGAGGAAGACTTTACTGGCTGTTTGTCAGACTTTGCATGCCATTTTCTCTTTTCTTACTGACAAACCAGTCATTTGCATGCATGTTCATAGTGCTATTTGTGAAAGGTGCAAGCCTGTTTCTTTGTATTTCTAGTTCTTGAGTGTTAGGTCTCTGGCCAGTATGTTTCCAGGGGCTGTTATACACTCCTCTCATCCCAAGTACAACACACTGAATCCAGTGGGCTCTTATTTGTATCAATCAATCACCATTAACTACATATACAGTTTTGATCATGTATCCCTTGTATGAACCATGTTGGTGCAACTCCTCTCTCTTTCTGGAGTCTTGGGGACATTGTGTTACTGCTGTGTTAACCCATCCCACATACAGCAATATTTCACATCCCACACCACTGAAATTTGAAGTCTCCAATTTTCTCTCACCACAACCATTGCCAGTCATCAGCAATTTAATAGTCATATTTGCAATGTCAGACCTCTTTTGCAAAAGATGCAGTCACTTCCCTTTATGCATCTCCTTTAGCTAACTGCTTGAGGGGCACAGCTCTGGCCCGGGGCTTTAAGGAAGTATTGTCTTAATTGCCCTGTTATCATTGTATATAAAATCGGGCACAAGCATTTAATTAGGATATTGGTCACCATATATTCAAGCATTCACATTTTTTTATCACCTGCAATTTAGTAGCAATGCATACATTCTCGGTACCAGTTGAGAAGGGTGCATCTCTTGATCTGCCTGTTCACCTGCAATTTTACAGTTACTTCTGTCCTCATGATGTGTCAATATGAAACAGTGTCATTTTACTTTATTTTAGTTATCCTTTATGTGCCCCTGCTAATTATTTCAAATCACAAGCAATAAAAAAAGAGGAGAGAGCCAGTAGCATCCCCACACAATAGAAGTTAAACAAACTGCACAGTGCAGATGCCATAAAAGAAATATGGCACCTTCCCTAATCACCGCCCTGCAAGCACCAAGTACCTCTCCAAAAAGCTCTCTTGAAAGATTTGTGCCTTGAAAGTCAAAGAGGGGGGAGGTGTAATCCAAAGGAAAGGGGCCCTTACATGGAATGCCCTGCCCACATCTCTTTCTTTTATACTGAGGGAGCTATGCATCTGACCAGTGGCAGCATGGCACAGAGAGATAGATGACCTCTCGACTAAACAAGTCTCAAGAAATTTAGGGTTTTATAGATCAATATCAGCACTATATGATTCAGCCACAAGCCCATATGTAGCCAGTACAGGTTACAAAACAATGGTATAACATGCTCATGGTGCAAAACTCCGCTTAACCAGAAAACTACCATATTCTGCTCTAGTTCAGTTACCAAATAGATGTAAGGTCTAGCCCCAAGTAGAATGTCTTAGGGTAATCCAGTCTAGAGGTGACCTAGTAATCAGTCATGGTGGATAGGAGGACTACATCAAGCTCCTGATCAGACATATAGGAAAAATGCATATTGGCTACTGCTTGAAAGGTGGGCTTCCAGGTATAATGGAATCTAATCAGTTGTGAACATGAGCAGCATGCCCTCAATCAAACGGTTGGAAATAATTTCTGCCATATCTCCTGATCGCTTTCCCCAACCCACCAACATCACCTTTGTTTATCTGAATTGAGCCTCAAACACTTAACAGCAGAAGATTGCCCAGTAAGTTACTTCCAAGATTCCAGTAATAATACTGCAACATGTGCCACTCTATTCCACCAGGGAGACCGGGAAGGATGCTGTCAACACACCTGCAATCCAGTTTTTGAGCTAGCCTCCTATGTATATTAAAGTGCAATGCAAACTACTTCCCTCAAACACCAGAGAGCTAACACCATACCTGACCTCTGGTCTCCCAGGCGACAGTGCACAGCACTACCCTTGGCTGGGCAGAGTTTGAAATTCTGCAAAGGAAAACATTTAAACAGACATCAAAGGGCATATAGGTGACTGACATTGTTAACGTGACTGAGATCAAACAATGATCAGATCAATGCCTCTTGAATCTGTCCCTTTTATACAATCAAAGAAGAGGACACTGTAAAATACGTTATTTTTATCCACTTTCTGAAACCAAGAACTGGCCAAAATGTAGAACACTCACTGACCGTGTATTTTAAAAGATTTGAATTGCCAGATTTTCTAATATGTGACAGTTGGCTTCCTTCCTTATTCCTTTACATAAAACAAATATATCAATTAGAACTCAAAGATGAGTTGATTATACACCATTATCATAGAGCTGTAAAGAACATGATGCCCTTAAATTCAGCAAACTCTGAAAGATTCTTACGTTTATCTTTTATGAGTTTAACACAAGAGAGAGATTGGAAAGAAAAGCTTTGAGGGTCTGACAAATTCTGAGAGTTATTTTACTGAATTTGGTCTGCAAAATTCATCTCATATAGTTGACCCATTTCATAATACAAAAATGCTTTCTCCTATTTAATGAGCCCTAGAAAGTGATGTGGGATACAGTACTTTCATAAGGCAAATTTTGCAGAAGGAGATGAGTTTAGAAAGAAGAACATGAATTTTCAAACCCATGAAAAGATAAGGAATTTCACCTCAGCATCTCAATGTACCACTAACGTTCTCTTCTGGTGTTCATTAAATCAGTAATCTCATATTGCCACTCATGTCTGTAATTCATCTGTTTTAGACTATCCTGTTTGCACAGTAGGGCCAGATCCTCAGCAGGTGTAAACTGATGTAGCTTCATGGAAGACTTCAATGGAGCAATGACGATGATTTAAATCAACTGAGCATCTTTGTAGATTTATGGCCAGTAGGGATGACTATGATACCTTATTCTGACCTGTTTCATAATACAGACTATGCAATTTCATGCAGTAATTCCTGTATCAAACCCAATAATTTGTAGTTGAATTAGACCATGCATCTTTTAGACATCTAACCTTGATTTAAAGATTTCAAATGATGGAGAATCCACACCTAGATAAATTATTCCAATGGTTAACTACCCTTGCTGTGTATCTTATTCCCAATCTGAATTTGTCTTGCTTCAGTTTCCAGCCACTGGATCTTGTTCTGTCATTGTCTGCTAGACTGAAGAGCCCTCTACTTTGTAATTCCTTATGCAAAGAGTTTAATTTAAGGCTTTCTTTTTCAGATGCTTCCTCCAAAAACCTCTCTCTATTAAACAGGTCCAAATGACTTTCAATTGCATCTATTTCTAATTTATTTGTTACCCAGTTTCCAGGATGTGATCTCCACCAAGTCTTTTGGCAATAATTAGGGATGGTTTTGGTTTAGGCATCTGAGGACTTGTTTCCACAAATGTTTAGTTCATGGCAAGTCGGGGTGTAATCTACCCTGCACTAGCCTGCCACACGTCTGCTATCCACATGGACTCTGCTGACATGCATTAACGGCTCGTTAGTACACTGGAATCTACCTGCTTTGAAAGAGAAGATTACAACACACTAACAAACTGTCAGTGAGCATCAGCAGTGTTGACATGGGCTGTTATGGTGCGGCAGGCTAATGCAAGGTGGATTCATATCCCAAACTTGCCGCAAACTAAATGTTTGTGTAGATAAGCCCTAATACATTAAAGAACGACCCACAAACAGTAGAAGTACATACCATCTCTTCTTGACATATCCAATCTTTTTTACTCTACCTGTTCCTTGCTGTCCGCCTCTGACCAGTTTTTATTTTGAATTTTGCAGGTTTTAAGAAAACGAAAGCAATACAGACAATGGGAGACCATGTCATCTAGTACGTAGAGCAGGGATCAGATACGCAGGAGACCTGCATTCTATTCCCCATTCTGCCACTGAATCACCATAGACAATTCACGGGTTGACCTCCCTGAGCCTCACTATCCTCATCTGAGGCAGTATTATTTCCCGCCTTGGCACAACACTCTGCGAGACACACCACCAGTAGGGGTTGTTACTACAATACAGATAGCTTGAATTCCTTCTGTTCATTCTTTCATGTTCATTTGTAAATTTAAAATTTTATTGGTTTCCTCAAGGCAATATTGTTTCATTTATTACGCTTGCACTGCATTAAAGCTTGTAATGGCTGTTGCAGGTTTCTCTGTTCTGCAGATCAGAGAGCAGCGCACCTGGGGCAGGATCAGAACCTGTAAAAGGGGCACAGGGCAGGGATTTGTGGCTCAAACCACATGGCTATCAGGCCAGATTCACACAATGATTTCACTTCATGCACCTCCCAGTATCCCCAGCCCTAAGACCCAACAAGCCTTGCAGCCATTGGCTGAATCTCACCTGTTCCACAGCCCTGAAACCTCTGTGACCCTCAAAGCCCCCTCAATGCAGTGGCGTAGCTATGGGCAGGCCTGGATGGCCCATCCACTTTGAAATCAGGCCCACCCATGCTCCGCATAAGCTATCTTGGCAAGCGGTGCTTTCTCGGCCCATGGCTTTCCGAATTTCCTGCTTCCAGTTACGTGGCTGGAAGCAGGAAGTTCAAGAAGCAACCAACCCATGAATTACTAAGCTGCCTGATGTCCAATTGCCAAGGTAGGTTAAGTGGAGCGTTGGTAACAGTGTAGCCTGACACTCCACTTACGCTACCCTTGGCAATTGGAGCATTGGGCAGCTTACCGTAGTTTCTTGGCCGGTTGCTTCACGAATGTCTTGCTTCTGGTCTGACCGGAAGCAGGAATTTTGGGAAGCACTTCTTTTTTGGCCAGCTCACCCCTATCAGTCATAGGCCCTGCCAAAAAATCACTTCTGGCTACGCCCCTGCCTCAGTTCCCACAGGGCCCACTGTACTGTAACTCATACCAGGGCCTGACACATTCACCACACACCCACCTCTACCATAGCACATATCTAAGAGGTGTATCATAAGATATCATATGTAAACTGGTGACACACTGGTCCTGAAAATCATTGCATGATGTATGTATGGGTTGTGTACCAAGTGTTACAGATGTGGGCTGGATATTTGTCCTTCAAATGTGTTTGAGAGGCAGGGAATATACCCAGGCTGCCCTTGACAAAAGAATGGGAATTCACCTGTCTCGCCACCTTGATTACAGGTGGAGGACAATGAAAGGACATTTATATAAGGTAAAGAAATCCATCAAGTTAACAAGCTGCTGCTTAGTGAGCACCCACGGGACTGTCTGCACTCCAGGAATCCTTGCTGGCTCAAGGCAGAGACAATGGACTTTGGATAATTTAAGGTGAGCAAAAAGACATTTTAGTTATCCATCTCTTCAGATGCTGCTCCTTATGTCCCCTGTGAACCTGTGAAAATTGGATCCCCTTGGCCTAAAGGGCACGAGCTGTTGATAACTTGCTATACGAGAGAGCCTGTTTCAGGCAAAGATTTAACTTGCTAGAAGGTTTAATCAATAGAAAACAGGTTTTGTTTTTGTTTGTAACCATACCTGTCTTTCCCTCTTGCTTAGCATCACCTAAATCAGTATTCATTGTTCATACACACATTCTTTGTTTAATTACAAAATGATCTCATGCTGCAAATTAAAAGTGAAGTGTGAGTCTTTCTGCTAATCTAAGAGGCTGGCATGTTTCCTGTTTATTTGGAGGCAGCAAACAATTTCTGAGTGTGTCACAGTAAGATGGACTGTGGCCCTTATTTGTAAAACAGGGAGAAATCTTCCTTCGTCTCGTCTACTTAGGCCCCAATCTTGCAAATACCTAGACGCATACTTTGTTTTACAATTAAGCACATGCTTCGTGTTTGAAAGAAAAGCCTGTCAACTCTCACGGCACAATTTCTTACTGCATGCATGTACAGCACCAAGCACAATGGGGGTAGTACAAATAAATTATTATGTTTGCATACTTTACAGTGCCAAGCAGCTGACAGCTCCCCCCCCCCCCAAAAAAAATTCATATTCCAGAAGTGTTTTTTTTCAACCATTACAAGTTTCTCTCCACAACAGGATATTTCTGTGTCAGCTATAATACACGTACCATAGAACTACTGATATGAGTGTTTCTGAATTACTGTTTTCACTACTTACCGAGCTGTATTAACAGGCACTGATATTGTTTATAAAAGGTAATGGAACTTTATGAAAGAAGCCAAGGTCAGCCATCAGATGCACTCTGATTATTTCAAGGAATTCATTTGGTGGTGTTCAGATTATGACGCGGTTGAACAGTGGCCGTTCTATCAGTCTTTCATGATCATTTCTTTAGATCTGATATTATTTCACACTTCCCACTGATTTTTCATATAAGGCTCTGATCCTGAAGAAATGTAGACATGCTTAAGTTTACACACTGAAAAGACCCACTGAGGGCAATGGAATGACTCCCAGTGCATAGTTAAGCATGTGCTGAAGTCTGTGTGGGATCAAAGCATTAGTCGCAGTGCCATGAGAGACTTTTTCGTGGGGAAAAAATACAATATTTGGAAACTTACTTTCTGCATACTGAACAGATTAAATAGAACCCTATAAATCCTGTGGTGGTCTTGTTTTATTGGTGACACTTGGCAATCAAAGAATTCAGCCTTCCATTGCTTTAAAGAGAACATTTTGATATATTCAGTATACATATTTCTGTATCTACAATCCTTGCTACCAGATTCCACTTTCTGGTACAGGATGATACTGTTACCTGCTTTCTTTGAATAATGAGGCTAATCAAACATCACCACTTGACCAATAATCTACAAATCCTGTGCTTTTAAAACCACAGGCTAAAGTGGCAAAAACCATTGCAAATTCTTGAAGATTATGTTACATCCACTGAATTAATGCTAATCCAGTAAAATTGAAGAGACCTTAATCAATTAAAATGTAACACTTGGCTTCATGCAGTTTGTCTGCTGGTCAAATCTGAACTAACAGAAACCAAACCCTTGGTTACTTTGACAAATGTGCTAAAAAAGTGATCATATTTCAGACTTTTCTGAGCTGGAACCTTGTTGGAATTAACTGCATATAATGTGAAACACTCACATTAACTAACATTTAACTAAATATGTTAAATTCAAATGAAAAGGAAATTGATTTCTCTGTGCCAGTACAGTTCACAACTATCAAGAATATCACATACTCTTATATTACTAAGGTTTCTTTTCACTTTTTTTTTTTTTTTTTTTTATGGTTAACACGTTAAGTCTGGGATTTTCACATTTCCTGAGGTCTGAAAAATACCAGTTTAACCTGATGGTTTTACAGTATCGGATTGCTACATATTGTGGAAGAGCTTCTTCTCTGCCTCCATGGGTCCACGGCTTCCCTCTATCAGCAGGCCAGGGGTACTCCCTTTTCCCTCAGGATTTCCCCCGTCATGGTGAGTGAGGGTAATTCTGCCCATCAAAATGGCCATCCCCCTATGGCCTTCAGTGCTCTTTCTAGGCTGCTAGGCTGTCACCTCCTCGCTGGGGCTCTGGCCAGCCCATTGAACAGCTGGTAAAGGAGGGAAGACCGTCCCACCCTCTAATCTGGGCCCTTACCAAGGGCTCTACAAGTAGCAGCCTTGTGCTGCTGGCTTCTACGAAAACGCTGCAAGCTTCCCTGAGTTACTTCCCCCCTCTCCCCTTGGTATCCACACCCTGTTTGGGCAACACACCTCCCGGCCTTCTTACCTGAGAAGCCTCTAAGTCTCTGATAATCCTTCCGGGCATGTGAGCACCAAACGAAACACACCATTCAGTTCTATTCTGGAAGGGTCTTTTCCCTCAGGCCTCTGGGGCTGGAAAGATTCTCCGCCCTTTTTGGGCAGGGTTTCTCCCCAGTCTCCATATCCGTAGAATTCACTCCTGGTCCTTGCCAGTGTCTGCATCACCCAACCCTCCAGTAGTTCACTTCACTCCTCAGCTCCCATCACCTGCACCTGTCTGGCAGGAGGAGAGAGGCTTTTAACAGGTTCCAGGCATGTTCTTAATTGGCTTCAGGAGTTCTAATTAACCGCTAGTAACCCGTTCAGCTACCCAGGGACAAAGGGACCTGCTTATCCTGGGGTTATTATATCTGCCTTCTATCAAGGTTTCAGCTGGTCGGCGGGCGAGCTCCTTCCCCCCAGTGCTTCAGGCCATCCGGTGGAGCTCAGGTCTGCTGCTCTATCTGGGTGTTTACCTTCCCACCCTTCCAACCCCTAGCGCGTACTCCAGGAGGTGAGGGCAGCCTTGCCCCCGGCTGCTCTGGCTTACCTCGAGCGGGTCTGGGAGAGGGTGCTCCTGCTCCCCCCAGCCCCGGCCCTCCGGTGCTCACCATCAGGCTGCGGCCCCGCGAGCCCCCCCCCAGGCTCTTCCTCCCCACACACCAAGCCGGCTGCACAACCTGCAGCCGGTCCTCTTTGAAACCACGCCATGGGCCCACCTGTACACACTCGTGCTGCACCCCCTTCACTTCCTCGCCCTCGTGTCCTGCCCTGACTCCAAATGGTGGGACCTGCTGCCTTAACCCCACGGCGCAGTGGGGACATCAGTTGGCGGCTCCTTCATGGAGCCGTGAGCACAAGTGTGTCCCTGGCGCGGTTCACTCCTCGCCCCGACACCTGCCCCTTTTGTGGCACGAGGGAGACCCTGGCACAGGCCTACCTGGAGTGTGCCAGGCTGCAGCTCCTGTACCAGCTCCTCCAGAACCGCCTGCTGAGGTTCTGGCTGCACTTCTCCCCTCACCTGTGTATCTATGCGCACCCCATCCAGGGCCCCACAAAGTCGCAGAACCTCCTTGTCAGCCTCCTCCCTGCGCTGGCCACAGTGGTTACCTATAACACCAAGGAGAGGAGGTTGGCTGGGGGGGCATTCTGCGACTGTGGGGCCTCCATTCATTCACGCATCCGGGCACAGTTCCTCTGGCCAGCATCCTTTGACTCCCTAGATACCTGCTGGGAGCAGTGGGTGCTGTCCGAGGTTCTCTGCTCCATGTCCCCATCAGGTTCCCTCCATTTAGCCCTTTGACCTTCACACCTGTTCCTGTCTTTTTCATCTGTTGAACCCATAATTAATTGAGTCCAGGCTCAGTGGCTCTTCCCCTCAGGCTAAGGGAGAAGCTTGTGCCTGCCCATGCCCTGGAGCTCAGATAGGATCAAGGTTTCAGCAGGATTTCCTCATCCCTGTTTGTAGGGAGAGGCTCAGCTCCCAGTGTCACATAGTGGGCTTATTCTTGCACTAACTGCCCTGGGAGGGCTTTTCTCCTTGTTTCTGGAGTGAGAGGAGGGGGGGGTCCCATTTTCCAGTTTCCTGCGATAGCAGGTTGTGGATTGAATGACACAGGAGCCCCCTTCCAGTCTATGTTCCTGCTTCCTGGAAACACAGGTTTTGGGGGAATCTTTATTTCTTGCTGATGTTTTTGCCTAATTAGATTCTGATTTTCACAGAAAAAATTCCAATAAAATGTTTGTTGTGGGGAAAAAAAACTCACTCTCCTGTAGCTGTGTGGCCTGACCCTGTCACAATATCTAATGCATTGATCCCACAAACACTTACTCATGCTTTACTTTAAGCTTTCAAGTAGTCAATGGGACTACTTACGTGTTTAATGGTGAGCAACTTTTTAAGTTTTGCATGCTTGAGATCCATGTTTGTGAATATGTAGGGTACCTAGTATTGTACCTGTTTATTCACTGTGCCCATTTATTAAAAAGAAATGTAAGTCTCAATTTATATAAATGCTTGGGGTTGGAATTACTGGTTAATGACAAAACTTCTACTAATTTAAAAGACTGGCAGACAAGGCCCTAAATAAATGAGTGAACTATATGCAGAGTGCAACATGAACTCCGGCAGGGAGTGAGGTCATTCTCTGTGACAGTCCAGGGCTTGCCTTTTTAAATTTTTTTAAAATTTGTATTAAAAGAAAGGTTGTTTAAAACTAGTAGTCCTTTAATGGCTACTGGAATTACTGCGCAGGCTTTCCTGTGCACTCTCTCTGCACTTGATCAATACCGTATGTAGCTTGGTTAGAAGCCTATAGCTTTTGATGACTGCAGCTTTCCTAATGTATGTGTACATCTGATAATCTCTGCTAAATCTCAGACACCTCTTCATGTAATGAAAGTGCTATTAATCCACTAGTACTTGCTGTCAAATGAGAAGGTGTGCACACAGAGAACACTGGCAGTGACTGTCTACAAATAGCTTTAAAAATTCATCCATAATTACTCATCAGCTGATCAATTATGTCTACAAAAGGATGGTATATTAGTTCAGCTCCTTCCCTGTACGTTCATGCATTTTCACTGTCCTTTTTCTGCCTGATTGTTTCATCATTGTTGTCCTAATCAGAAAGCACTAAAGTAACCATCACAGGAAATCAATAGGTATGGTGCTGAAGTCATTTATTTTAATATAACCACCTGAATCTTTCATTACTCTTAGACTTCTTTGCTTTCAGCCTTTTCACTGCATAAAGTAAACAACACATGTTGAGTGAACAACAGTTCAGCTTCCACAGGTTCTTAAAACAGAAACTTAGGAACAAAAAGAATTACCATCTCACATCAGAACAGTGTTCCACTTACAACCATCTCCTGCCTCTCTAGTCAGATGCAGTCTGACAGTGACCATTACCAACTGCTCCAGAGAAATGTGCAAGAAACCCTGCAGCAAACAATTATGCAATAAGCTGCCCACAAAAGAACCCCTATCAATTAGAAATGTGTTAACTCTAATTTTTAAGAGTCCTATCTAACATAATTGAGGCTGTTCTCATTCACTATAGAAAATCCTTTCTTGAATGTATTAAGCTCCTGTGTTTCATGATATCATGTGGTAATGAGTTCCACAGGTTAACTATTTGGTGTAAAAAGAATTTCCATTTGTTCTATTTTAAATTAGCTGCTTTTCAGTATCATCGAAGAACCCAACCAATTATCTTAGTATCATGAGGAAAGGGGAGTAATTTTATGATAAACTCTAAGTCCTAGCCATTTGTCAGTAATAGAAAGAATAATAATGCTTATACTCTGAATCCAACATTGAGGGAGTAGAAGGAAAAGGACTTAACCAGTAACTGCGTGCATGCATGCTAGCTTCTAATTCAAATAGCTCCATTCATGTCAGTGCTAATTCTAGAGCTGGTCAAAAAATTTCTGCCACATTTTCATTTTTTTTTGGGTCAGAAAAATTGGGTTTTCAAGAAAACAATTTTATTGGAAAATGTCCTTTTCACTGGAAAACCAAAAACCTGAAACTCAAAAATATTCTGGTTTTCAGCTGAAATGTTTTGTTTTGAGGCCAAACTAGGGCACCCCCATTTTTCCATCTGCAAATTATCCTACCAGCTCTAGATAAAGTACTTTAAATTATTCCCTAAACTAATCCCGCCCTGCTCCTCTCCCCACCAAAAAAAAAAAAAACCAAAACCAAAAACTACCACAACTTGCACATGACACAAAGGTAGCATTGGAAGTTTCTAACATGCAGATGCTTATGATTTTCTAAGCACATTCATAACATAATACAGTAAATAAGTAGGAAATAATACAAACCTCCTATAGTCTTTCTGTTCAATAAGACAATTTATTGCAATGGAGAGATGTGGAAATACCTTTCATTATTAATGCAAACTTTCAAGGCCCAGTCTTGCATTCTTTGCCCATTGATTTCAGAGAGAGGTTTGGTGCATGGCCAGGATGAAGGTACACTGGAAGAGCTACCTCACAGTGCACCCAGTCACCAACAATGACTTTGATAGACAATCTCTTCAAGAAATAGAATCCATCTTCACCATCGGTGTAGAGTCATGGAGTGAGCAAGGATCATTAGGTGTGCCCATGACCTCACTCTGCCCCCCCGCTATCGGCAGGCACAAGTCATTTATGCTTTTACATGATTGAAACTACAGGGGAAGAGGTAAATGGGACAGAGCTTGTTTCAAGGTGCTGCACTGTGTTTTACTGCTATCTCATGGCTGTTGAATTAGCTAATTAGTTTGCTTTCAGGATCAGATGTAGTGCTGGATAGGCAAGTTTAATAACCTGCCCTCCGCTTTCCTACTTCACAGTATTACCAACAATGGCCATATGAACATAGACAGGTATAGACAGCAGAAAGGCGAAAAGAGAAAAATTAATTCTCTGTAACTCTCTTCTTTGCTGAAGAATCCAGCAGGATTCTGATCTGAGCGCCTCAGTGCAAGCTTGGCAGAATTCCCTCAGCTCAAAGATTTTTGGCCCTGGAGGGCAGCAGTAACCAAGTAAAGTGTGATACTTCTGGATATTGCCCACTGTATAGCTGTATATAGATACACTGTATATAGGCTGTATTGTAGGATATGCATATTGCCATTCAAATATTGCAGTATGTTTTTTTGGTTGGGAGGTAGGTAATGCTCTAGGAAGGTAAGGATGATAGTCTAATTTAAATGATTCATTAAGGCTTCATATCAGGATAAGGGCCTGCCACAGAAGAATTGGAGCTCTGGCAAACAGTATCAGAGTCAATAACACTGGTGTTGTCTTCTCTACATGATACACACAGGTTGCGATGACAAATGGTACTGGTGACTGTGGTCAGTTTAAGAAAGTTTGTCCAGAAGCGCTTCCCTTTATAACTTTTCTATTTTTAACTCTTTTGAAATGCTCATAAAAGTGTATAAATAAAAAGACATACAAGTAAAAAGATTCTGCAATTGTGACATGTATCAGGCCCTTTCAGGCCCCCTGCTGAAGGCCTTGTGGCCCTACCATACCCTGCCTGAGGAAAAAGCAATAGAGATGGGTTCTCCAGGCCACCTAGAGAGGCTGCAGGGAGCAGCCAATCAGAGCCCAGCAGGCTAATATAAAAGGAGCTGATGGACAGAGCACATCAGTTGCTGGCTGAAGCCATAGGAGCAAAAATGATGCTCCTGGCTAGGTGCAGGAGAGAGGCAGTTGCTGTTTAGAGCCAGAAGAGTAAGGAAGGTGCGCCTGGCTGATGACTGGGACTCAAGTAAAACTTCAGCCCTGAGGTAAGGTTGAAGGCGGCAAAGGAGCCATAAGGGAGGGTGAGTGAAGGTGCAGACATGCCCGGACGGCAGGGGGCACTCATGTGAAGTGAGTGGCCATGCCAAAGCCACCTTTTCTCCCTGAGCAACCTGATAGAAATGAGTAAAATAATTTGTGGAGTAAAGTACTAATCAATATAAACAAGAGGAGTCAGACTCTGACCTCAAGTCCCCAAGTGTAAGGACAAAAGCATGAATAAAATTATCAGGGGCATACCAGCACTGGCAGTGTCCTTTAGTACTCTGATATGCTGAAGGGCCATTACAGTGGTATCAAAAGTATTATCAGTCCTTGTGAGGTCAAATAGTTAACATTTTATCATGAAACTACAGGTTAAAATTGCCAAAATTAAATTAACATTCTCTAAAGAGGGTTTATTCTTAGCAATATTAAATAAAAAGTCATTTTTGTGATTAATGGTCTTTTTCTCTTGTAACAAAATATCGGAAGGCTGAATCTGTCTACCAAACCCACAGCTTATGTAGTCAAGTAAATAGATTTATCTTGTTTTAGGAACATTCTGCTGAAAAGCTCTTGTCTAATCTATCTTTCAGATTCAGAAGATAAACTCATATAATATTGCAAGCCTCATCCAAATCCCAAACACTTTGCATTCCTAAATGTGTTTGAACATGGCAATAAATGAAGAGCTAAGACTAGGACAAAACTCTTCCAGGTTTATGCAATTGGACAGTCTCTCGGGGTTGTTGCAGTGCCTGGATCTACCGTGAATGAAAAAGCAGAGCAGTGCTTCAGCCACACTGCCAGGATTTCCAGCTCTGCTACAGATAACTTACTTGACTTTGTGGTAACAGTCAATTCATGATGTCAAGGAGCAAGTTTTGGGCTTGTCTTTATTATCAATGACAACATCGGCTTCCATTTTTGGTGTATTAGTGTTTACGACAGTGCTATCAATGTTTCCCATCTGCTTCTGTATAACCAAAGATCATCTGTCATTATCAGAAACTGTTTCACATAAGAAAGTTGCTTATCTATAGTGATTTACACTTTCCTTCGTAGTGAGTCCTAATGCAAATTTTTAAAGTGCCTCTAATGCATAGTTGCATGACCATGCTAATAAGACCAGCCTTCTTAGCTTTATCATTTGATATTTCTAATGCTGATAAATGAAAAGTTATACCAGAAAAAAAAAATCACTGCTTCAACAGACAAGTGGCTATTCCTTATTCTTTTTAGAAGTTTGCCCATAAATAATTCCAGACAAATCAATGAGAGAGGGATAAATCTAAGAGGAGAAGCAGAGTCAGGTAAATTATGATACAAAGGGGTCTGTAAAGCAGTCAAATTAAGAATAAAATAAATTCCAAACGATAAATTCCAAAATGAACAAAATAAAGGAGGATAAATCAAATGAAGACAGTTCGCTTGAGTGGCCATTAAATGATAGTAGACCTTGCCAACAATAAGGAAATAACGTCTCCTAACCTTTTTGCTCTTGTCACTTGGAACTGCAAAAACAATGTGTTCTGGTCAACTTTGTCTTGAAATCAGGCTGGGCTTTTCAAAAAGGGGCCTAGGGAAGTTAAATGTCACGCGTCCATTGAAAGTGAATGAGAGTTGAGTGCCTAACTCCTTTAGGCATCTTTGAAAACCCCAGTCTCAGAGTTTCTAGCTGCTAGTTTCAGCTCTGTCTCTTTGCCAGGTGGCTCTAACAATCCTTAGTCATAAATTTCTGAATGAAAAGAGCGGGCTTGCCACCTGCTCACTTTTCAGAGACACCAATAGCATGTATATTGGATCTCCTGCTTCTGTTTTCAAGATCCCTGCATCTGAAAAAGAACCCTCTTCCTCTTTTCCAAGTTCTCTAGCTTCCTTAGTTCTCATGTTCTTTGAGTCCTCCACACTCTCTACTATGGATATAAAGGCATCCAACACTGCCTACTGTAGACTTGATTTCACCTGTTTTGTGTAAGACTGCACTCTATGATCTTTAGATTTCTTCCTCTTTCACTAAGCACATCCAAAGCCTGTAACTGTACAGTTTCCTCAGAGCCACTACCTGCTATGCTGCTGCAGTAGGGCTTTGAACGCTCAGACCCGCTACCAACGCTGGGTGTTTTCCAGGATAACCAAACATTACTTTAATGGTCCTGTGTGAGACTGTGACGTTCTCCACATCCGTTAGCCAGAGCATGTATCCACCCAATCTCAACAAAGGCAGTTAAGAACAGAAGCGCAAATGCTCTGCTGGTGTAACTGCTTTGAAGTTACTGCATTTTCACCATTAGAGAACTGTGGCAAAGTCTGCTTACTGCAGTGTTCAGTGATCACTCAATGCTTAAGGTTCTTGCAAGAGCTCGGCTCTATTTTGTGTCCTGTTCCAGTTGATTTTGCCCCTCAGCCCTTAAAGGCAAAGTCCCCAGGACCACACTTAAGAGTCTCACAGCATATGATAACATGCTTCCCCAAGAGGTGGAAGCTCTGGAAAACGTTAGAAATAGCTGGTAAATCTTTGCCGAGCTGAGTAAGAGTGAAGGATATTTTTGTAACGCCCAAAGTGATCACCCATACTAGAATGAGTGCTGTAGGGGAGTATGAAACCTGAGGTATGCAACCTGACCCAGAATTGATAGAATCCTCACTGACATCTGGCCACTTTGGTTTAAGTTACAAGCATTTAAAAATAGCATGTTGAATACATGCAATAGATTTGCATGTGTCGCTAGCTAAGGGCCTGATCCTGCAGGCACTTACACATGTGCTTTGCTTTGAATTCAAATGAAACTACTCAAGTGCATAAAGGCATGCACCCGTAAAATCTTTGCAGGATTGAGAACTGACGGTCCAATCCAGAGTCTGCTGGAGTCATAGAATCATAGAATATTGGAGTTGGAAGAGACCACAGGAAGTCACCTAATTCAACCCCCTGCTCAAAGCAGGACTACCCTCAGCTAAATAGCTTCTCCATTGACTTCAATGGGATTTGGATCAGGCCTTAAATGCACACTTTACACCACCAGTTTACTGACTTCAAAGACCTATAACCTATCACATGTAGACCAAGTTTCTTTCAGATTGATTTGTATGCTAGATTTCATTGAGACCTAAAAGTCTGAAGAAAGACAGATCAGCAGTGGTCGAATGTTTAGAACCAGCAAACAGCAACTGCTTTCTTTTTTTTCCACTGGAAGTCACATTGAACAAATAAACAGAGCATTCAATCAAACTGTATTAGACTACACAAAGCAACTGTCAGGAGGCAATAGGACTTTTCCTATTGCCAAATATTATACCGAAGCTAACCTAGTTCAACAGCATCACAGATTTATTGGTCTGGAAAGAGTGAGGATTCTCTCAAGCCAGTATTACTACTGTGGGAGTTGTGTTGGATCAAAACACTGGATACCATTACACCAATGGGACTAAATGAAAGCACTGAATTTACACTTATTTTTATAATTATGATGAAGTCAGTATCTGGCTTCCTTTGCTAATGCTAACATTTTTAGTACAGTTCATTGTTACGCTGTATAGCTGGAAGCAAATTTATACTTTTCTAGACAGACACATCCAGTAAGGGGGCTTATAAATAATGTGACAGAAAAGAAATATTTTTCACCTTTAGTGCTGCTGCTTAAAATGAGAAGCTATATAAAGTTTGAGACATTGGTATTTGGCCTTCTTGAGAGGATGCTGAGACAGGTAGGTTCTACTGTATGTACCTGGGTAATGAGCAGCCAAGCAATACTTGCCACTTGTTACTGTACAGAATAAAGACATTTCTATTTAAAAATGGAATGAATCACTGAGTCTCTCCTGAGTTTTGCCAGCACTGACTATTTTCTTTCTTTAATTACATTAATTTGTAATTCTGGCAGAATAAAGGGGAGCTGTCGAACTGAGATATAAATGTATTAAAGTGTTGTTCTCACCACAGGGAAAAATAGTCTCACTGAATGAAGTTCTAATCACAGACTGTGGTGTTCAAGAACAGTAACAGAGTTGGAAATTCATGGCAAAGTGCACTGACTTTTTCTCAGGTTGGAATCAAGGCCATGAACTGTAAATGGAAACATCCTAATCCCATATAGCAGCAACAAGAAGCTCCCCATGGTCTTGTGACACATCAGGTAGAATCTGTGGTAAGGATTATATTCCTCAAGAAAGCTGGTCAGAGAATATACTGAATCTTCCACCAAAAAGTTTTCATGAAATTTTGTCATAAAATATTTTAGGATTTCATCAAAAACCAAGAGAACATTGTATAGTGTTTCATTTTATGATTAAAGCCAAAAAATATTTTGACAAGTTTTCAACCAACTCTCCTCTTCAACCTCTGAGCCATATTGCAATGTATTTTTCTAGATATAGGACAAATTGTCAGAAGTTGGACACTTTTCCACTAGGTGTCTGTAGCTAATGGATTGCATCCTGCAGTTTGTACTCACAAGTCAAATGCTGATGCAAAAACATAGTAATTGTGGGCATGCATTTTGCAGGTCCACATTTGGTAGGTGCAAATTGTACCAGCAACCTGGGAGGCTGAGTATTTTTTTGACAATCTAGCCCTATGTATTTTAAATTTGAAAAACTTTCAAAAATAAACTAACAACTTTTGAATAAAAACAAAAATCAGACACTGGTCAGTAAGCCTCAAAATTGGCCTGCAGCAATAGGGGTGCCCTATTTGAAAGGTTTTTAAATCACAGAGTCCTTCATAGTTCCTTTCTCCCCTCCCAATATCTCACTACAATTTTATTTTCAATATCTAGATTGTTGTGTTTTTTTTTAAATCTCACAAATGCTCTATTATGCTTGGATTGTGAGCTCAGAACCATCTTTTTGTTCTGTGTTCATACAACACCTAGCACAATTGGGTCATGGTCCAGGCCTAGGCCTCCCAGAAGCTACAATAATACATATAATAAATAATGTTTGTTTTGATTAAAAACAAATACTATCCATAAAGTTTTTATGTACATAAGAAAAAGAGACATTAACAGGAAAGTTACATAAGCTTAATCTAGAGAGTGGGCCTGTATCCAGGACCCTAATCTCATTCTCCTGTCCCTCTGAGGCGACAGTGTTTGCTCAGGTGCAGTAGTTTGGATAAGAGTTAACCTCTGTTCTGTTTCTGGTGTAACATCCGTTGTGTACAATATAAAGTACCCACTCCAAATCTTTCCATTCTATTACACACTAAAGCTACACTAAGAGAACATTAAGGTTGCAAGTCAAGCAATCAAAAGTTATGAAATGTCAAAATTAAGGTTGCCTCTGCAACCTTAATTGATCAACATACTATTTATCCACAGGACCCCTGCCTCATTCAGTGCATAAAATGGGCAGGGCTCACTTAAAGAGCAACTATTCAATATTTTGTTTTCTCTTCACCATTCATTGTGTGGTCCCAGGTTTTATTCATTGTCACTGTTCAAACCCTGCTCTGAAGAGAGAATTATTAATTTCCTCATGGGCTTTTCCACTTCAGTATCGGAGTGCTTCACAAACAATGAATTTATTATCCCCATGTTACAAATGGGAAATTGAGCAACAGAGAGATTAAGGTCAACAGTATCCACTAATTTTGGGTGTCCAACATAAGACATCTAAAGCCTGATTTTTCAAAGTACTCTGCATTATATAGCACTTTACACATTCAAAGCACAGATCTCGCAGAGATTTCTATTGCAGATGTCAGTGTTCTGCACTTGTGTATATAAATCAATCCTCAGGGTATCAAGTTGGCTCCCAGAAAATGAAGAACTCACAGTTAGTGGCCACCTGGGAAAAGTTTGGTTTAGTGACTTGCCAAGCATGGCAGAGGAACTCTGTGGCAGAGGCAGGGATGGAATCCAGTTCTCCACTCAATGAGCCAAACCATGAGACAAACCTCTCTTTTCCTGCAATAGTGTGCTGGAGTCGCTATGTATCTTTCATGTTCTGCAACAAATGAGGAAAGGTCCTACAGACAACAGCCCCATTCACTAGAAAATCCTGATTTATCCCTGGAGCAGGTTCATCCTGTGCACTGAATAAAACAAGGGTTCCCATGGAAAAAAACAGTATGTGATCAAGTAACTGAAGACTGTGTCATAATGCATACTCACAAGAGGGCCAAATTAAAGTTGCATAGGTAATAGTACTTCTTAGCATTTCAAAAGCTCTACTTAGGTGTCAAAATCTCTGCATTTACCCTAGCTAGAATAAAGCTATTTTCCATTTTCCTAGGGACATTTTGGCTGTGTTCATTTTGCATAGTAGACTGGCGTCCACTCCCCATTCATATACAGTCATGTTGCCATATTTGTCAGTCATTACACACTTCTGGAAAATACTAATCTATTTCAATTATATTTACACAATGGATGCTGTCTAGAGTCCATCCTGGGGGCTGAGGGGAGGGAGGAAGGATGCAGAACACAGAAAAACAGGAAAGGGAAGAACTCGAATGGGGACAATGGAAACCATTATTACACAATGCAGAAAAAGAGGTATGAAGAGAATAGGATGCTGAAAAAGGAAACAATGAAAGAAAAAAATAGTATAAAGTCAAAAAAGAAGAAAAAATGCAAGGAAGATAAAGTTCTCAGATTACTTATTAATTAATATCAGGGTAACGCAAAAATGTAAATAGTCCAGCACAAAAATGGGCAGGACTTCAGTGAAGGACTCAGGGGAGAGAGGACTCACAAAAGCACTGGTTCAGCAAAGCACTTAAACATGTGCTTAAGAAGACACTTACTAACCAGAGACAGATTTACTCATGCACTGAAAGTTAAGCATACGATTTGCTGAATCAGAGGCATACTGAAATTCACTAAGATTTCAACACGTGCTTAAAGTTAAGCATTCTTCCTGAATATGAATATTTTCCTGAATCCATGGCCCCAAGCAGCTCAGGGTGAAATTCAGACCTGTGCAAAGGACCAGCACAAAAGCCTATGCACCTCTTAAATCCCATTTAAGTCCTGAAAACAAACAAACAGGACATAAACAGCTCCGAAGCCTTGTGCTGCTCCCTTCCAAAGAGAGTGACTCACCTGATCTCTGCCAGGAGCACTTCTCCATTAGTGCTATGTCTTTCTGTGATTAGCCTCACTTCATTACAAAGTCTTTGCTTCATCATTCTTGGCCATTACCCTTTACATTTCCCGTGCTACACTTTTTTTTTTTCCAAAGCATTGGTGGCACTCAGTCCCGGATTAGCACATTTCTGAAATAAATCCTGTGGCTTGCTCTGTATTACAAAGATAATATGCAAGTATCAGGAACACACCTGTTAAGCTTATTGAAAAGACAAAGAATCTTGTAAATAAACAGGCTGATCAGATTTTAAAAGAACTGAAGGTAAAACATTGACGGGACCAAAGGAAAGGGGAGAAAACCCATCCACTGCAATAGAGTGTCTCATCACTGATCATTAATATCAATAAAAGATTTTTTCTAAAGTTGAACGGTGAAAAATAAGACTGGTTCTCAAAAACAATAACAGAAGACCCCGGCAAGAAAGCACTAGCAAATGCTGCCTGGTATAATTTCCCTAAAGCACACATCAGATTAGGAGGCACTGCATTTAAGAAAAGGAATTAGGGACTATAAAGTTAGTATTGAAAACGGTTAATAAAATGGCCCTAGACATTTACAGCCAACTAAGCAATATGGGGCCATGTCCTGTGCGTGTCAAAGGAGACTTAAAGCATAGTCCAACTATTTATAACCAGTTCTGCTTCCATAGATATTTTTGGAAGTTCACACCATTCATATATAGCTATCAGGACTATAACTAGCCACTTTGACTTTGTACACCAAGGCCTTAGATCTGCAAAAACAAGCCCAAGCATAATTTTATTGATATGAGCAGCTCCATCAATATCACAAGAGGGTTTTACCAAATTAAATATGAAAAGGAATAATACCATCAGTACAGTATTCCTTGGATTATTTATTTTGATGACTGCTAATGTTCCAATATGCACCAAATATTCAAAAATGGCAGTGAGATGACCTGGCTAACTATAGGCCAGTTACCTTGACATCAATTCCAGGCAAAATAAAGGAAGAGATGACACAGGATTCACTTAAAGGATCGAATACAACTAATGTCAGTCAACATGGCTTTTATAGAAAAAAGAATGAAAGCACGTTTGTTTGACACAACCTTTCAGGACATTACAAGTTTGGTTGCTAAAGGGAATTGCATAGATGTAATATACTTTGACTTTTATAAGGCATTTGACTTAGTACCTCATGATATTCAAATTAAAAAATTAATACTATACAATATCAACAAAGCATCTATTAAATCAATCAATCCCTGCAGCCTGTGGATTTAATAGGCCTACCTGGCCACCTTAACGCTTTCCGGTCCTGTGTTAGGTGGACACCCCATCACAGGGAGTCTTCTCTATATTCATATAGTGAGTTGTCCTTTGTTTTCCATTTGTGTAGTGGGTACATGCAATGCCCAGCCAACGTTCTGATGGGGTTCACTGATCCATCTCTTACAAAGCAAGGTGAAGCCAGGTGGTTGGTCTGTAGGATCCATGATCAGGTCTTGATTCTTGGCCCCACTGTTTCTCCACAGCCTTCACGTCTCTTTTGGTGACAATCCGGATGTTCTGAGCGTTTTGGCTGCTAATCAGTATGGGTTCCTGGATTTAAGGTGGCATCCTGGGTTTTGAGAGAACTTTACAGATGGGGAAGTCTGGATTCATCTTAGCACAATACATTATTGCTGCTTCTCTTCAGAGGGATGGTGGTAAGATACGCATGAGGATGGAGAGCCAGTCTGTCCATATTAACTTCAGCACTCCTGTGATATAGCAGTATTCGGCTTCATGTCAACAAATTTCATATGTATGCTACCTACTCATATCAGCTAACTGACAGATCTCAAGAAGTAATCATCAATGGGGAATCATCAATGAATGACAGTGTTTCTAGTGAGATTTCAGGAACTGGTACTAGGCCCAACACTATTCAACATTTTCATCAGTGAACTGGAAGTAAATATAAAATCACTGCTGATAAAATCTGCATCTGACACAAAGATTGTCAGAACAGCAAATAAAGATGAGGGCAGGTCAGTCATACAGAGTGATCTGGATCACTTGATAAGCTGGACCAGGCCAAACAATTGCATTTTAATACAGTCAAAGGCAAGATCATACATTTAGTCATAAAGAATACAAGTCAGACCTGCAGAATGGGAGACTTCTGTCCTGGAAAGCAACAACTCTAAAAAGAATCCAGAGATCATAGGAGACAAGCAACATGACATGAGCTCCCAGGGTGATTCTGTGGCAAACAGGCTAATGCGATCTGTGGATGTATAAACAGGGGAATACTGAGTACAAGTAGGGAAGTGATTTTACCTCTGTTTAGCCATGGTGAGATGGATGCTAGAATACCACATACAGTTCTGATGTTCACATTTTAAAAAGGATGTTGAAAAATTGGAGAGAGTGTAGAAATGATTGACAGATGGAGAAAAACCTTTTCAGTGAGAAATGTAAAGAGTTCAATCTGTTTAGTTTAATCAAAAAGAAGATAGAGAGGTGACTTGACTTCAGTGGGTAAGTATCTTCGTAGAGAGAAAATCCTGGCTGTTAAAAGACTCTTTAATCTAGCAGGGAAAGGTTATAACAAGAACCAGTGGCTGGAAGCTGAAGCCAGACAAATTCAAACTGGAAATAAAAGACAGATTTGTTAACAGTGAGTGATTAATAATTGGAACAAACTGTCTAGGGAAGTGATGCAGTGACAGTCAGATGTTCGCTTCAGTCAAACACAAGCTATTAAGTTACTGGGGGAATACATGGGGAACTGGGTGAAATATAACAGTCTGTGAAATACAGGAGGTCAGACGAGACAATCCAATGGTCTCTGATGTTAAGGCCATCTATGAAAATCCTCTTCACATCTGCACAAATGATTGATACCAGCAGCCTAATCTACAAGGGATGGAGTCGTTAGAGCTGCACTGACATTATGGACTTGTATTTATTAACAGGCTCTGGATGGAGATTAATATTTATCATAGTTTCGCTTGCCTGGAAAGGGGATGTGCCAGCAGTCTGGTAAACTTAGAAAGCATCCCTGCTTGCATTGTATCTCCTTAAGCAGCCCTGGACCCTTTACAGAAACGTTATTGTATAATTTCCCACAACTGTGGTATAAAACAGTAGTTAAGTGTTGGGTTTTTTATTTCATTCAGGTTTGCGTATGTATGTATCTACATTTGGTTAGTATTGAACACTATCTGCATTTTTTTAACTTAATGTGAGACCGAAAGTCAACAAAGCACTTAAGCACGTGCTTAACTTTATCAACATTAAGTCCACATCTATTAAACTAAACATTAAATCACAACCTTAAATCTCACTGACTTCTATAAATTGTAAGCATATGCTTAAGAACAAGCTGACTCAGGACCTACTACCGTACACTGGAGTTGTAATCCTGCTTTATTTATTGATGTCTGTACAATGCACAGAAAGCTATAAAATCCAAATAAATATACAACTATCTCCCATTTATCAACTCTCAGATTTTAACAAACAGAATGTGATTTCTCAATTACAATTTTTTAAAACAAACTTATCCCTGATCCTGCAGATACTTCTACAACTGCTTAACTTAAGGCACATGAATAGAAACTAAAGACTTTCAGGATCCGGGCTTTCCTCATTAACCCTTCACATGTGAAGGGTTTTATAAAATGTGTTAATGGTAAGAGCTCATTATGAGCATATAAGTGCTCTAGCTTTGCAACAACTGATGGGAATGAACACTTCTCTTCATCAGTCATAGAAATGTAATTCCACGGTACACCTTGGATTTTAATTTGAGGATCCACACATAACACAACAGAATAGTGAGGAAAATTCAAGGTCTTAGTCCTTCTCTTCATAGTGCTCAAGCGGGCCCAGAATATCTAAAAGAACCTAAAGTTCAGGATGAAGATTGGGATCAAGAACACCACTCTGGCCCAAGGGAGCTCTACAATAAGAGTAAAGCGGTGTGGGCACCAGAGCTGTTTAAGGAGCTTGTCCGAGACCACAGATTGAAAGTCTCCAGGAATGGAGGCCCATCACAAACCTCACCACCTTCCACTCCAAGTGTAAGGTGCACTTCTTCTACCTGCCTTCTCTAAACACTCACAGAGCAACTCAACTCATACCTAAAAATAAAATAAAACCCTACTAAAACAAAACATTCTACTGCACACCCAGTCCTCCTTCTAGGGAGTGATTGAGAGAACAAACCACACATGACACATGTTAATCACATTGCTAAATGGACTGCTGCTGGATGGTGCTCAGGTGCTGTAAAGATGAACAGAAAAGAACACTGGAAATACATTGTGTGCTGATTAGGCAATAAAAATACATTAAGGTCAAAAGTCTTACAAAAAAGTTCTATGAAAAGTGAAAAATGAGAATGAGAGAAATTTGAGTGAAAAGTAAGAAAATTTTAAATCCACTTGTCTTTAAAATTCCTGGAGGGTACAAAAGGGGAACACACATGTGCTCCTGCCTAGTGGAATTCAGAACCCTGGCCCCAGGCCCTCAATACAATGCATGGGGAGAATTAGGCACCTAAGAATGGGATTCACAAAAGCCAGATTGCTGAGTGGAGAGTTGCCTAAGCCAGCCAATAGGAAATGCCAAGGAGGTGGCGTGGTCCAAGCCCTGCTCCTGCAAGAGAGTTCGGTGCCTATCTCCCAGATGAGTACTTTGATCACTGAATTATGGAGTCACTCTCACTCTGTCTGCCCTAATTAATATTTCATTATTTATACACACTGGAACAGCTCCAACGGGGGAGGGGGGGGGGGAAAGAGAGAGAGACACTCATCCCAGAATATTCCACAGCCCCGTGGTAAGGACACTAGAAGGTGAGAGAATCAAAGTCAAGTCCTTTCTCCACATCAAGTAGAGGGGAATTGAACCTGGACTTCCCACCTCCCTGGTGCGTGCCATGACCACTGGAACAAAGGTTATAAGGAGACTACCACCACTTTGGTATGGGATAGGCATGCTCAGAGCCAGAGTGGTCCCCAAAGGAAAGATAGATGGGGGAATGCCTAATTGGTGAATCATGCTGGAATTTAGGTGCTGAGTTTCTGGGTGGTGGAAAACTGAGATGGCTGTCAGGTGCCCAGCCACCAAAAGTAGGCACTTCAGGCCCTTTAAGGAAATGTAGGTATTTGGGGAACGTTAAGTGCCATCTGAGCTGCAGTTTTGTGAATGCTAACCCTTGTATGACTTGTTCCAAGCTTTAAAGAAAAACAAAAACAAAAGCCCATCCTGGAATGAGATACAAGCAATGTGATATGTGATGGTCTTGATTTTGCTGAAGTGGGAGGTGACGTACCAATAAAATTTTTTTTTAAAAAAAAATCAAGTTTATAGCACTAAGCTAGCTTCAGCCACAGAGAGACCACCACCTCTCCATAATAAAGGGGATGTCTCTTTTAAACAGCTAAGGTGCCACTTCTACAGAAGAGTGCTTCAATTAAATGTAGTTTAGCCAGCCAACAAAGGTGCTCAGATACCATGGTGACAAACATGGTGTCAATACCTAGAAAAAGAGATGGTATTTCATGTGATACAATTATTTTTCCTCTGTGGAAAATGAAAAAAAGAAACTTTCACAAATGTTCTTTGCCTCACATATGTAACAGATATTTAGTGAATTAATTTTATCTAAAGTTGAGGAAATGTGTAAAAATGTGAGAAGTCCCCTTATTTCCAAATAAAGGCTGGTGACGCATCCACAGATGGAAGGCGAATGAAATCAGGTGATGAAACACACACAAACTAGTGCTCGATGCTTGCAAACTAGGCTAAAAGCAAGCCAAAAAGGAGAAAAGGGCCTTTACACAATTAAGATTCAACATAAACATTAAGGCAGGCCCAGTTATCATGATGTCAGAATGACATTCTCTGAAGCATGGGTCAGTAGTTGCTCATAGGTTTGAAACAACAAGCCAAGACGAAAACATGTCCAAATAACTCTAAACATCACCATAAAGATTGAATTCCATTTTTTAACCAAATCACTAATCATCAAACAAATCATCATATACAGGTATCTGGGAAAGCCAAAGGTTAATCTGTAAATAGACTTGAGCGGCATTGTTCAAGAGCTGTAAGATGGTTGAAATTCATTTCCTGGGGGAAAAACTAAAATGCGTAAGAAAGGGGAAAGGGACTGATTCTACCCCAACCCAGCCATACCTTTAAACACATAAGGAGCCCTAGTGAAGCCAACTGTGTAAAATCACCATCAGGAGGCTCTGCTGCAGAGGGAAACCAGCCTAGAATTGTTGACCTGAGGAGGGCTCAAAGAACTCAAACAACAGAAAGAACAAGGGGCTGCTAAATTATCCCCAGAGTTTAATGCATTACCGTGATGCAGAACACAGGCAGATGATGAGCTGCTTTGCTGATTTAAGAAATAAATTCCTTTTTAACCTGCAAAAATCTTTGGAGAACATACTGAGTAGTAGCTTACTCCATGAGTAGCTTCACAGAAAACACCAGGACTACTTCCAGAGGAAGATACGACTCACTGTGCGACATGCAGACAAAATCCAGCTGTCACCCAGCTGCGGTGAATGGTGGTCCGGAGCACCACAGGGCACGGCCAAATGGCATCTGTTGCAATCATCCTATTAGCGTGTGACTAGACAGCAGTAAATACAACAGGAAAGTACAACTGCATGGTAATATATTGCAATGGATACACCGTTCTAAAATGGCTGTTCCCTTCTTAAATTAAAAAGTACAGGAACACACACTGTGGGAGGAAGGGGTTTTGCAGTTAGGCATCTAATGCACTTTGGCTCCAGTCATGCAGTGAAAATTCTGCAAATAGACCTGTGCACCCCACCCTAAAAATCCAGGAGTCATAATTGTTTCCCCTGTTGGCCCTCATCCTCAATATAGCTGAGGATCTTCCCTGAAATTAGGTGGCTCCATTTCACTTTGGGGGTTCTCATGAGCACATCAGGAATAATTGTTTCTAATAGTATTTTGATCTTGACAGTGTCACTTCAAATTTGAGACAACCAACACATTGTCCTCCCTGCAAGAGCAGCAAGAAGACAGCAATTGAAGATGACTCAAGGAAAAGGAAAGACTCTCTTCCAGTTCCTTCAGCTGAGGAGACACTAACAGGATGGCTCTGAGCTGCAGAGGCATAACATGGAGGGAATTGTCGGCTTCCAGGTGTAATTCCTTGTTCCCCAATGGATTCCCCAGGGATCAGGCTCCTCTGGTGCTTGGGAGTGGTTTGGAGAAGCCACATTTTTCAGCACTTGCATGTGCACCATTAGTCTCATGGCAGCAGTCACCCAGGTGGACAGCTATGGCTAAATTACCTCTCCTGGAAGCAGCATAAAGTGAGTCTGTATCTGCATCTCTTTCCAGGTGGAGGATTTTGGTAAGTGCTGAACAACAGCAGCATGAGAGAGGAGGGGCAGGGCAGCATCATAAAAGGGGAATGTCTTCCAGGGGGCTGGAGAGTCCATTTCTGGTGAGCCCCTCCCAACAAGGGAGGATTGGAAGGAAAGTGTGCATGGGTCACTTTGCAACAGGTTTGTGGATCTCCCTATCCATCTCCCCAAATTTTGGCCTTTTCCGGATTTGGCTTGAACACCTCTTTGTAAAAGCAATAAGGATGAATGAATTAATATTTGTTTATACATATTTCTCATCTCCCCAGGAATGCTGGATTGCTGCGTTTCCTCTAGCCACATGCCAAGCCCTGAAAGATGTTGTACCCTTTGACTGCCATTCAAACCTGCTCCTGGTCCTGCCCCATTAAGTGCGTTGCCACTCGCAGTGGGACCAGGGGGAGGAAGGGACTCTGCAGCTGCTCTGTGCCTCTTCGAATTTTGCTATTTATGTTTAATTGATTTTAAAATAACAAGCTGCAAAAAGTGATTACAAAATCCCCGACGGTTAGAAACCAAGATCAAATCCAAAGAAAAGATG
This sequence comes from Mesoclemmys tuberculata, assembly GCA_007922155.1. NCBI lineage: Eukaryota > Metazoa > Chordata > Testudines > Chelidae > Mesoclemmys > Mesoclemmys tuberculata. The sequence continues at coordinate 37,730,786 of ML675649.1, read as the reverse complement.
CCAGCATGAGAAGCTGACCTTGATGATGGCTCAGAAACACACAGAAAAGCATATCCTTAAATAATGTTTATAGCCTTAAGGCTACTTCATTCAGATGGATTATAAAATTAGATAAAACTATCTATTGCCTTGAGTGATGACAGGGAAATGAACATGTTTTCCCTGGTGCAGAGCCAAGAGATTTTAGATAAGATTTGCGTCAATCTTCATGGGATAAATCATGATGGGGCTCATTCTTCTCTTCTTTACACCAGTTATAAGCAGATGTTATGATGGACTTCGGTCAAGTTATTCCAGATTCACACCATGTGACTAAGAGCAGAATCAGGCTCCAGAGAGTGACAGATAGCTAAGAAGTTTCAGGAACCTTCATTAATTTCTTTTGCAATTTCCTTCAAGCTATGCTATTCTGAGCTTATTTTATCGTTGCCATTTATCAGCTGACTTTTTCTAAACATGTCGTTCTCAGAAATGTAAATAAAAAACCACCCAAATACTTAACGTTTCTGATATTTCTGGTCCTTGTCCTTGAATTCCTAAGTATTCTCCTACTTACAAATGCCAAATTTATTAAAATATGGCTGAGGCTAACTTTGCATCAAGGAGATTCAGTACAGAAAGAAAAATCAGAGCCAGTAAAAAAAACCCTGGAAACTTTGTAACATTTTCACAAAAAAAAGTGATCTTTTTTTCCCAATCAAAAAACTTCTAAACAACATTTTTCAACCAGTCTTGGAAGAAATATCTCAGTCATTTCAAGTTCTCTGTGCCAAAAAGCAGGTGGCATTAAAGTGCCCAGTTCTGCAAACTTTCAGCTTGTAATTCTACTGAACGTAACAATACTCAGATAAGGGCTGCAGGATTCGGCCACTAAATTTTAAGGACCAGATTCTTGTGCATGGCCTTTGTCCGGCTGTGAAGGGAAGAAAAAGAAAAGTCGCTTCTTCTGATTGTATTCCTATGCAGAGACTAGGTCACTTTGGGGCTGATCTTGTGCTCATTTAAGTCGACTACATCCATTTAAGTCTATGAGCGCTCAGGATGAGAGCCTCTGCAAAAGGCCCATGCTTAAGTGCTCTGCTAAACCAATTTTATGTCGTATGTTGCAACCTTAATTATTTCATGATGACACTTTGTGTGTGTTGATCCTAATAGTGTTTTTAAATTTCTGTCTTTACATTTCGGTATTGAAGTAGTATTGGTTTCCTTCCAGTATTTCACATTATTGCTTCCAGTCAATGACAATATGAGCCAGATCCTCAGCTATTGTAAATCAGTATAGCTACATTCAATGGCATAACTCCAGTTTACACCAGGCAAGGATCCAGCCCTATAGTCTTAGAATTGCGAAACAAGTATTTTAAATTAATATTTCTAGCTTGTATGCAATAAAATATATAGCATTATAACCTCCCTTGGTTTTGGACTAAACCTTCACAAAGCTAGATTTTAATTCCTACTATAATTTTTTTTAAATCTAAAACATAACCCCTTCCGAGCCCAGTTCCTGTAAATACGATTATTAATCTTAAATGAGAATAGAACATCAGAAATTTCAGAAAGGGTAAAAAAACCACTGACATGCTGCATTTTATTCCAATAGCTCTTGCTTTCTTGCGGGTCCCCTGCATGAGCGGGTGAGTAATCTTCCTCTCAGGAATCTGGTGTTTTGGGCCAAATAGCAGGTTACCAGAAGATTTCGCAGTAATGCTGGCCTAAAAGGACTCATGCTAACTGTGATTCACACATTTGTCATTTAGCAATATAATCCCCTCAGCTTCCCAATAACATAGCTATGTTTGGGAAATTAAAGCCTGTCCGTTAGTTTTCTTAGGCACAGACCATCATTTTAAAGAGGTACATGTTCGTTTCATTCCGACAAGGAGCTAGAATGCTGATGCAAAGTCACGGAAAGACCCCCACTGACTTTAATGGCCTTGATTGTAAAGACTATTTTTAACAGCTTGAAAATGTTCCCCTATGATTTTAATTTGGCATAACAAGTGCAGAAGAACATTCATCTTGGTAAGAGCTACTTCTGCCCCACATGGACAAGCCACCTATCCATATCTGCCTTCATTCTATCAATCAGTGGCTTGATATTTAAAGGAAGACCCTCAGCTGGTGTTATTAGAACTCCATTGACTTCATTGACGTGATGCTTTAACAATTTACACCTGGCGAGGATCTGTTTCTTAATGTTTATATTTTCTTATGGTTGGAAAGAACTTTAACTCCTGTACGTGAATCCCCAAATGAAGTGCAGAACAGGCAAAGTGAGGGTAGAGAAATTTCTCCTGCAATCCACTTCTGATTTATTAACATTTCTTTACTTCTAGGTTAGGTGCCAACACCTTTAGTGATCCAATCAGCACTGGAATAATTGTCTCTATCACAGATAAAGGCACTAAGTCAGCAGCACATAAAGCTGTTGTGCGTTCCTCGGTACTGTCTTTTCCCCTTTCATCTCATTATTTGCTCCAAGAGGAGCAATTAAGGGTTCTAGAACTGTAACAAAAAGCAGGGTTAACAAGGGACATCCCTGACTGGTTATTCTGGTTAGGTTAAATGAAAAAGAAATATTTCCATTAACAGCAGCAACAGACAATCAAATGGAGTATTTTGAGCCACTGATGAAATTCTGCACCTAGGCCAAGTCTGGCAACAACTTGAAACATGAAGAGCAACTGAACACAGTCAAGCACCTTCTCTGTATCTAACGAAATCATCGTTTCAGTGTTTGATTTTGCTGCATAAATAAGGTTTCCTGAGGCTCTTCTCTTTCACAAAGCCTGCTTGGTCATTCTGTAGACTACCTAACCCAGCAGTCAATAGTTTAGACAAATGTTGCATGTGTATTTATCTCTGAGATTAGCTTTCAGATACATCAGAAAAGGAGAAGAGAGGAAGTTATTTTCCAAGTTTATGAATTACTCAGGGGAACTATTTTTCTTTCACAGGAGACCCTATAAATTTTTAAAGGAATAATGAATTGATCTATATAAGTCTGGGAGATATCAATAGCAAAGCAATTTGGGCTAAAGGATTTCTTTTCCTGCAGTCGTTTTATCATCTCTAAATTCAAATTCATTTAGTAGTACCCTTAAAACTTCCCTTTGTTGTTCATTAGTTTAGGCAAGATTATCTTTTCTAAGTACAGATTTATAGATGACTGTAGTTGAATTAGTTCATCTTTTCGGCGCATTTAAAGGATTAGGTAAAAAGCAACATTCCTCAATGTCCTTTATATTTGTAAATTTACATCCACTTTTGTCTTTGAGGACCAGTGTTTTGGCCTCAGGGTTATGATGTTTTAATTTTACTGTATAGAAATGGATTCAATTTGGGTTGTTTTCATTGAAAAGAAGGCTAAAGACAGCACATTGCAGCAGGTCAGAAGAAATTCAAAGCATACCTTGCTTCCTGGAGACTTTAAAGTACATATCAGAGATGGGAGTTCTAGACACTTCTTTTACTAAAAATATCATTAAAGGGCCCAATCCTGCAAACCATAACTCAATCATATAACTGGATGGGACGATGCCTGCAAGTAAGGACTACTTACATGTGTAAAGGCTTGCAGTCCTGGGCCCTTTAGGCCCCAGGGCAGCAAAAGCATGTGAGTGTGAGCTTATTCCCAATGAAGACAATAGCAGTTATACAAGTGCTTATGGTCCAGATTTATAGAGGTTGTTAGGCTCTCTGCCACTCAGTGTTGCAACAAGTAACTGATGTAGGAGCCTAAATCTCATTTTCAAGGTAATTTAGGCATTTAGGAACCTAGTAAATGGCAGGCTGCTAAGTGCCTGTCGCATTTGCAAATGAGACAGGCTCTTAAAATCAACTAGGCACTGAAACATTGAGCCAGCAATGCCCGAACTTTTTAAAAAATCTGGGCCTTGTAAGTAACTTGCTGAATCGGCGTTTTCCTGACTAATGGGTTTCTCCACGAGTCTAAATTGGTATATCACCCCCAATGTGGGTGAGCTACACAAAGCGAGGGACTGGCTCGAAGATCCTCTTTCAAAGGAAATCATCTGTGCACTCAGGAGGACTGCTGATTGTCCTCTGAGTTATTGGACATAAAATCATCAATATTTTCTTATCACATGAATAAAGAGAGTAGCTTCCCAGAGTGGCCTGGATTGTCCCCTTGCTGAGCCATGCATGGAAAGAGACTCATGGTGGAGCTCTCCCTGTAAGCAGGGCAAGAAAGGAATGACACCTTTATGGCACCTTCTCTCCTCCCCCAGGCTGATGTCCCTTCCCCAGGAGTTCCAGGGGGGTGGGAGCAAATAGAGGAAGGGGGTTGAGTCTCCCAAAAGACATGATCCCCTACTCTCTGCCATGCTTTCCATACACCAAACTGGGCCAGGAGTAACAACTCATTATTACTTCTCTCCAGGCCCCTATGCTTCACTACTGAGTGGCCACAATCCATGGACAGCATGGAGCCTGCCGGGTTTTTGCTGCAGGAGGTAGTATGACAAATGAAGCAGCAGCAAACGTCCACCCAGATTTACATGCTCAAGAGGGAGCATATCCTTCAAAATCTGTAGGCTCCCTAAGCCTTGAATAAGACATCAATATTGATGTAATACCTGTCTCCTCACATATGGCACACAGTGCCAGGGACACAGAATGGAGACTCTCATAAGCAGTCTGTTTTCCTTGCCTCCTCCCTCCTCTGAACTCCACAAAGCAGGCAGATGCTGTTGATTTTTGCAGTAAACCTCCACTAAGTGTAAACTGAAAGCTATGTATAACTACAACAGAGACTTAAGAGTCACCAATACAAGAACAGGTAGAGAAATTAAAAGATCCAGCGATGCCCCTCCCCAACCGTCTGACATTAGTTACATTTCTGAAAGACATGCAAAATTTGCCCAAGGGTTTTTAAGTACAAAATAGAAACAGCCAAGAAGCAATACCAAGGGTACCAGTGAATGGGTCATTGAGGCCTTCCACTTCCAGTAAGAATCCTGGCTGATTTATTTTATCTGATCACCATGATGCATTTGTATTATTTCCCCCATTTCGGCCAGAGAATGACTTAAATGTAAGTATAAAACGAGCTTCTGCAGACCCCTCTGGATTCTGAATTTAGCACAGCAAGCGACTGCTAGAGATGCATGGTTTCACTGAGTACACAAGTCAGTTTCTCTCTCTAGCCCTCTTCCTTTCAAATGTAAACCTCAGCTGCTAGCCTCACAAGTGCAGGGGCTGATGAGTCCCTTATGACTTGCTAAGGGCCTTCCCCTCCTGTGGCTAAGAGGAGGTCCACAGGATTCCTCACCTCCCAGCTATGATCTCACCATTCTTGCCACTTCCTGGAGCCCTCTGTGGCTTGCAGCAGTGGGACTCCCCTCTCTTTAGCCATAAAAACAACAATTGGTGAAGAAGCAAGGGAGAAGCAGCACTGCCTTACGAGTTCCCATCTCTCTCGCTCCTCCTGCAGTACCCTGAACAGCATCTATCACGTCTCTGCTCCTTCCCATGACCCCAGCAAGAACACTTACTCCCCCACTGTCCTCCTCCCCCCAAAAGTCCCTCTTCCTCACCCATCTCCACAGAACTGATTTGCTCCTGAGTCCACTCCTACATCCCTCTAACTTCTCCAACAGAGACCTAATGACTGGGGACTCCGCATCTTCTTAGGGTGCAAGAGGACAAGGTGGTGGGTGAGGCAGGAAGGGGGGGAGAGAAAAGGAAGCATTAGTGCACCTCTTCCTTCTCCACCCAACCAAACGCCTGGAAGAGAGGGAGGATGTTGCATCAAGAGTTCCCTGTTAAGGAATGCAAAGTTTGCAGTGCAGCAGCAGTGTGTATTACTAACTCATCCAGACTCCTGACCATCGTAAACTACACCACCTCGTAACTTCTTTTCAGCATAGTCTGGAAGATATTTAAAAGAGGGGATGAGAAATATATATTAAAGCTGTCCCATATTTATCTATACATTAATTCGCAATGTGTCTCTCAGAATAGCTGTGCATGGTTATTAAATTGACACGAATTTTCAAAGCCCACTCAACGGGGCTACAGAATCAACCCACTCCTCCAAACTGGCAACAAATCATGTATGCTCCGCCCTGGAAACAGCCAGCAAAAGCATTGCAGCCAATCACATTTGGCATGGCAGAGTATCGGGGAGGAAGCAGCACCAGACACAGCCAATAAAGCTTTACAGATAATCACAGGCACCGTGATGTACACTAAATGTGAGCATGAACCCATTGTAGAGCTTGGTGCAGTTCTATGCCCATATCAGCCTGCCCCATTTAATAATGGACAGACACATTCTGCATTTGCTGAGTAAGAATTTCATACTCCCCTATGCCTAATAGTTAAATATCCATTACAAAATATTCCTGATAATTTAGTATCTTGTTTTGTACTTATACTGCAAAACATCTGATTTTACAGTACGCATCTTAAGTTTTGCATAAGGATAGAGGTAATTATGGATGTAACGTTATACTGAATAAATCCAAATTCCCAAAGGAAATAACAAAAATAAGGAAAAAGGCTAGAATTCAAATAGCTACATTTCCAAGAATTTCCACTCCATGTGCAAAGCTAAAAACATGAAAATGCAATCCAACACATAGAGAAGCACAGAAGTAGAAGCCCATGTTAGTTTCATACCAGTGCAAATTTGCACGTGCATAAATTTCTGCACATTTTTGTGCAAGTCAAAGAAAAAAAAATCAGCAAAATGGTTTGGGGTCAGATTTAGAGTAACTTTTTGCTTACAACTGTGTTTATATACATTAACATGCTCATTTGTCAACGGGCCTATGTCACCATACACCTTCCAATAATTGTCCACTGTTAAATGATGTCAACATCAGCAAAACCGGGATGTTTTAGGGACCGAGTCTCTCTCATTTACTCCGGTTTGGCTCAGCTGACAGCAGTGGTGCTCCTCCCCATTTATGCTGCAGTAAGGGTACAGTCAGACCAAGAGGATTTAGGTTATTTTGGTGGCACAGTGACCACTAAAGTGGGGCTGACCCTCCACGGGACTAGGGGGGTTCCCCTCTGGGCAAATATGCTCTCTCCTCACCTCCAATAGGAACATCTCAAGGACAAGCATAAAAGAAGAGATAAGTAGAAGGAATAAGGAGAAAAAATAATAATAAAGCACATATATCCCAACGTGCGTAAATGCTTTGCATGTCAGATATAAATTACAGATCAAGTATATGAAAAATGAGTTTTGCCTTCCTTCACCATTTAATACGACTTTTTAAAATGCATTAATATAGGGGCCAATCTAGGGACCAATGTCCACAAATGTGAACCTTCCCAGATCTGCCTCGCTCCCTTTCTAAAGCCAAACATTCCCAAGCATGTTTGCCTCTTCAATCCTATCTCCTCCCCGCCCTACCCTGGGAATAGACTGGTCACGCACCGTGACCCGAAGGGCAGCAAGCTTTTTGTGGAGATGATGTTAAATGTTGCAATTCAAGCATAGAACCAAGATCAAAGTTCAGGGGAGGTAAACACTGCCTTGTTTTAAGTTTAGGGAAAATTTTAATTTTCAGTGCTGAGATGAACCCACTACTTAGCATGCTGAGCAGTAACGTCTCATTGTTCCCTTGCACTCTCCCATCTCTCTGTACCTGCTGTCTCTTGTGTTATACTTAGACTGTAAGCTCTTTGGGGCAGGGACCGTCTTTTTATTCTGTTTGTGTATACCGCCTACTGCGACGGGGTCCCATAAGTGGGCTCCCGAGTGCTATAGTAATAAAACAAATAAATAACAATTTTCTGTTAACAATTTGCCATTTTAAACAGCTTTTTCAAACAATTAAAAAAATTCTATCTTCTGACAGTAATATGCTTTCAGTATTTTGAATCACCAAAATCTATAAAAAATTAAAAAGTATAAAAGTGTCCTAGAAAAGATGCAGTTGTTGCTTATCTGCTCTTAAAAGAAAGAATGACAAAATCATTAACTCTTCTTCCAAAAGGATTTAGAAGGATCTATACCACCACCATGCATTTCCCTCCTGGAACAGAGTCAGTGTGATGAAAAAATACTTTCTAATGTCATTTTAGCCTGAAAAGATGCTTTTATTCTTTTAAAAGTCATTCATCCAGACTCTGCAGTGGGCAGGTGATATAATGCCGCAAGCTAAAATGGAATATTGTTATTACTGGGCCATAGGGCTAAGATTTGCCTCTACTGTTTTCTACAGAGCACATTCACTTTCAGATATCTGCTCTCTTAACCTTGTCAGTCTCACTTTCCCACTTTCTTTTAAAAATATAAAAAAGTGACAATGAGAGTAAAGTGACAATTTCCTGCAAACCAGTCCTTTCATGCTTAGCTGATTACCTCCAATGGCTATTTTTACTGAATTGCCCAACAGTAATAATACATAATGATAACATATATTCCTCCTGAAAGGGCCTGTTAAATTGTGCACCTAAAAGGAGCAGAAGGGCTTGCTTGTTCAATTTCATAACAAAGAGACTAATAAAACAATAAAATTAAGTTACCAATGAATCACCTTTCTTTAGGAGGGAAGGAGATATGTAATTTAATGCTGTATCATCATTAAAGTAATAATTATATACTGAAAGTTACCCTGGGCAACTACCTAAAGCCCCCTTGTTAAATTTTTGCCCATGATTTCCATTATAGGAATGAATTATCTGTCTTTAGCATGGACTAGATTTTATCAGTTATCAAAACTGGAATATACTAAACCCCAGCCAGATCGAAGGTCTTCAGCCTTTAACACGAGCTTCAGTAGGTCCATTGCAAACAGGGCTACATAATTAATATATTCATAAACAATATGTTTGTTTGCCAAGGTCCCAATTCAGCAAAATACTTCCTAGTATCCAAGTGAAGTCAATAGGATTTAGGGCTTGTGTACAAGGGGAAACTGACCACACTATCTTCCCATGTGGACACTCTATTCCGGAATAAAATTGAGTTTATTCCAGAATAATTTATCTGCTTTGAAAGTTGCATTAATTATTCCAGAATAGAATGGCCACTCAAGGAGCAATTCCAGAATATTTTACTCTACAATAGCTATTCTGTCAATTTCCCCACATATATAATCCCTCAATCTCATATGCTCACTCTGCTCTTGGTAGGTTTTTCTACATTTTCTAGACAGTTTACTCATTTATCTTTGTGCTTTCCTTCTTTTGGGATTTATCCATCAATTATCTATCAACTTAATCCTCTATTATGCATTCATACACTGTGAGGAGAATGCAATGACCAGCCAAGGCACTTTCACAGTGTTGAAATGCACTGCAGTCATTTAAAGCCCGTTACATTAAAATATTGACACACACACTGATCAATAGATCCCCACTAAATTGTTCTGCAAATTTAGCAGATTTCAAGTGTTAACTCTTTCCTGCTTTCCCACAGAAATATGAAACAAGGTGGTACTTCTGACAATAGGTGGCTGAAACATGGAAACCTGAACATTTAAAATGAACCAACAAACAACACATTACATCATGTATTAATTGTACTGCAGTGGCATGTAAAGGTCCCAGCCCTATTGTGCTAGGCACTATGTAAGCAGATAATCAAGAAACAATCCTTGCAACAAATTGCTTACAATCTAGGTATCCGATGACAACCAACACATGGAGTCACACAGACAGACTACAGAAGCCCAACAACAATCAGATGACCACATAGCCATTGCATTTTATGTTTTGTTTGGTTTTTTTTAAATAGTTTTTAATATAATTTGGTTTTACCTTTTGACATATAATTTAAAAAATCAAGATCACCAAAGCCTCTTAAGTTTCCTTATCCTAAATGTATACTTTCTAAATACTTATATTTAGAATATTTATAAAGAACTTATCAATACACATCTAAGTGGATGTGATAAAAATCAGCTCTCAGTGGAGGAATCAAAGCAGTGCATTTCTAGTAACCAATCAGAAAAGAAATATTTGCATAGTCACAGCACTGTTAAGAAATAACAGTGCAATTATTATACAAGCCCTTGGACTTTGGCTGGCTTACAATGATTGTCAGTCACCCAGAGTACAGGGTTCTGCAAACCATATAGTTGAAAAATAACCACAGTGATCACACAAAGCAGACTTGCACACAGATTCATGAAACTGTATAACAGAGGACGCACTGTACTAGTCCAACAGTACTGCTACAGCATCCCTATACTCTGATTGGCTAAAATAAGCCCATTTCAGTGTTGTTAATTATAAGACTGGATACAAGGGTCTTCGCTACATTTAAAAGGAAACAGATTATGTTTGCAATGCAGTCACTTACCCCTTTTAGCGATCATGTAATGACTCCTTTGGACATGATTTATGTCAGTGGACCTGGCTTGCAAGACAGTGATTTATAATCAAGAGTTAGGATTAAGTGTTCCCATTCGGTTTTTGTTCAATTTTTTATCTGAGGCTGCTATTTCGAATGCGTATCTGAAAATCAGCTGAATTTTTAGGATACCTTTTCCTCCCTTTGCCCGTCTTGATTTTTCAGATTTTTTTTTAAATATAAATCCTAATCACACAGTCAACAAGAAAAGGCCAAAGAAAAAAAATAGCTCTTTCTTTGTACACCCAGAAAACCCCACAAAACTCAGAAGACAAATACCAAGATTAACAACTGATGATGAGGAGGCGTACCACCACCACTGCCACCACAACTAGGAGCCTAATCATGGACCAGGATCCCATTGTGCTAGGCGCTGTACAAACACTGAACAAAAAGATGGTCCTTGCACCAAAGAACTTGCAATCCAAGTGTAACTCAAGACAACAGGTAGATACAAACAGGGGAGCACAAGGAAACAATGAGATCGGTTACCCTGATTGACATACGTATCAGTATACCGGTAGCATAACCATTATTAAGCGTTTAGTAGGCATCATGGCAGATTACAGTTTTAAGAGGGAGCTGAAGGACAAAAATGAGGTAGCTTTGCAGATGTTTATGGGGAGTTCCTCCCACGTGCGAGAGGTAGCATGGGAAAGTGCTTGCTTGAAAATTTCACAATGGAGGGTGGCATCATGGCCAAATGGAATCAGGATTCACATTTTGATGGAGAATGAGATAATAGGTAGGCTGGGGATAGACCATGAAGGGCTTTGGAAATGAAGACAAACAGCTTATGTTCGATGTGATAGAAAAGTGGGAGTCAGTGCAGAGATTCTGAGAGAGGGGTGACTTGCTGAAAGCAGTGGGCTAGAAAAATAATCTTTGCAGCACCGTTCTGAATGGACAGGAGCAGGGCACAAGTGCATCTGTCATGGGCAGAGAAAAGGATGTTGCAGTAATCAAGATGCAAGGTGAGAGCCTAGATGACAGTTTTAGCTGTGTGGATAGATAGGAAAAGTCATGCCTTAGCTATGTTACACTGAAAGAATATAAAAATGTAAACAATCTGGATGTGAGACCCTAGAGAGGGGTCAGAGTCAAAAATGTTTCCCAGGTTACTAGACTGGGTGCCAGACCAAGATGGTGGTGTTGTCCACAATGACCAAAAAAGGAGGTGTGGTCTGGCATGGAGAGAAAGCTTAAGAAATCTGTTTTAGCCATGGTGAGCTTGAACTGATGGCTACATATCCACAAGGAGAGCTCATTCCTTTTTTTATTGTACATGCTGTCTCACCTGCTCTATCCTGATCTTTAAGTTCGAAGTGACATTTTGATAAGAGCGTTTAACTCTTGTGTCGAATTTTTCCCCCACAGAACTCTACGCATCGGGGTGTCATTATTCTCACTGTCCAGATGGGGAAAGTGAGGCAGAAATGTAAAGGCACCTGCCTAAGATCACACAGCAAATCAGTGGCAGAGTCAGAAACAGAACAAGGATGATTGTCAGGAGACCCCACTGGTCCAACATACTTTCTCTCCAAGCAAATATTACTGTGAAAGAGGGATTTGAGGCATCACATGAAAAACTGGACTTAATGTTCCTTGGGTTAACTCAAATTATCACTTTTAATGCAGCTTTGTAGTGTTCCGTTTCTACAAATTAAGCCACTGACACATTTTGGGATGTAAGCCAGTTAGTGCCATTTTATGTTTATAGTCAAGTCAATAGGAACTTTTTCAGAGCAAGAGACAATATGATGATGTGATAGAATTTTGTCATACTCAGACATGAAATATTAAAATGACTGTCATTGCTCATATTACAAAAGAGAAGAAAACGTCCTGGTGTTTTCTGGGTTTTTTAAAATTAAGTAGAATTGATCAAATAGATTCTAGAAAACTTCTTCAGATTGGCAACAACGTCAGAAAAAAAAGTTAAAAATAGTCGTAAAATTAGAAAGTAGTCAATGAAAACAAATTCAAAGGAGAACCTTATTTCCAGCAGCTAGAAGCCAGGGGAAAATAAATTAGAAAAGCAAAAAAGATGCAGCTATGACTAATACTGGGATTTGTCCTGTTTGTTGGGTCAAATTCAGAACTAGTGTAAGTAAAGTCAATGGAGTTTTGATGATTTACACTAGTACAGGTTCTCTGTCCTCACTCCCCTTTACGTATGTGCTTACGGATTTCCCCAAATTAGTCTCAATTTGATTGTCACAAAAGAAGATAAGAACCTCAGCAATTCTGTGGTCTTCTAGCCAGTTAGGAGAGCCTTACTATGTGCTAAAATAGGGATAGAGTCTCATGCTGAATCATGCAGAAAATGAGTGGCCAAACCGCATGAGAAGCCTGCCTTTTTGGAAACCCAGACACGTTTTTTAATCCAAAGAACCCAATAATTCTACCAGCACTGTAGGAGAGCTCTGGAAATGCCACTGCTCTCTGAAACGGAAGGTTTAGACTAAGAAACAAAAAACAAACAAACAAACAAAAAACAGCAAAAATCTGACCAAGTGTACTGATCTGAATTCAAAATGAATAAGGATCTGGACTATCAACACACATCCTGATTGGTTGAGTGCCAACTTATTCTTTTTTATAATAAATTAAAAAATACCATTCAAACCATACAAAATATTCAATGCTTCCAGTTTGCACTACATGTAAACCTTCTTAATGCGTGTTATTGCTCTGTATTGACTATGGTTTTGCTGACCTTTTTCTCCCATTACTTGAAGATTTATAACATCAATACATTCAGTACTCCAGGATGCAATATTTAAAACACTTTCCTTGCATTCATTTACGTGTAGTAAATTACCACGCTGATGTCCTTTGCAAACTAGGCCACACAGAGTAGACAAGCTGCACTTTTCTTCTGATGCATCAAAAGTTACAATTGTTTTTCATATGAAAATATGTCAGTCTGAATTTAAAAACTCAGAAAGAACCATGTACAACTTCTGACAAGCTGCTGTATTTCTTAGTGTCCCAGAAAATAATCCTGTTGTGCTCCGCAGCCAAACAAATGCCTCATTTCGTTTTAAGAGTTTAGAGGTCAAGTATGCACAAGATGCACACTGTGGTGCCACCTCTATAATCATTCATTCACAACATGATGCTAATATTTATTCATGCTCCCTGGCACAGCTCAAAGGTATTTTAATTTTACATGTTCCGAAGATAAAAAAGTGAGAACTTCAGGGAATATTGGACATTGCAAAGCATAATTCAATATGTTGCTGAGAAAAGGAAACTGAGCAGAAAGAAGTTTGAACTTTTACTCTCCATACATAGACTAAGATTGAAAGTGTGAGTAAAGCAGTAATGGGAAGTTCATAACACTTATGTATTCTGTCTGTTTCTTGGTGCACAGAGTGTGAGGGAGCCAATGGAGGAAATGAAGAAAGGTGGGGAATGGGTATAATGTTGAGGATGAATAAATTCAACAAAGATGATCTTTCATTCAGCATCCCAAGCCAGTGCCTTATCCCTGCTCTACAAGATACTTCACCTCTGTGCCTCAGTTCCCCCATCTCCTCATCTGTAAAATGGGGAAATCTTTGTCAAGTGCTTTGAGATCCATCAATTAAAACGGCGATAAAAATAATAATGAAATAATAATAATAAAACAGACAGCGGTGACAATATGATGGAGCTTGATGTAAGCAAATGTATCTTATGTCTGTGAAGATATAATGCCATCCCAACTGGTAAACATGATCACAGCCCAAAGCCAACAGGAGACAAAAGACTCATCATGCAGAAGATGCCAAGGCTAAAAGGGACATTCCAACCTTCCTTTTAAATATTTTTCAAAAATATAAGAGAGCTTTTGCAGCAACAAATAGTGATCACTGGGCCCATTAGACTGGAAATGAACGGCGTACAGGAGGGGAAGTGAAATACTCTAATGGAGCCTCTCCCCAGTCTCTCACTGTAGGGAGCCCTTTGTGCAACAAGCCAAAACACAATTATACTCCCTGGCCAACTTTCAGCTCAGTAGGTCAGTAGGGTGCCGGACACCGCTCAGCAGGGTCATGCATGTGGCAAGGGGTGTGTAACAGATTGTCCGGATAAAAGACCAAGTATTATGAGATTACAAAAAACCCTATTTAAAAACAAACCTTCGTTCTCTATCATCCAGCAGTAAATAATGGAAACCACAGGCAGGATTTTTTTTTTAAACAGCTCATTGATTTTGGATGCCATCCATTTGCCACACAGTGCCCACATTTCATAGAGTAATTAACTGCAAACCAGAACGTATTTCTGCAGCCAAGTCCTTTTCGTTTTGTTTTGTAAATTTCCTTGCACATCAGCTGTGCTAACCAGGCACCCACATTTCAAGCTGATATTTCCGAGCTCAGTAAAATGTATGTGTCAGCAGCACTGTGACTCAGCAAAGTTACACGCAGAACGCTCATTTTCAGAAGACAGCCAGGAGGCTGGTAGTGCTGGTTAGCTGCAGTACTCCTTTCTTAGGGTGCCAGCATCATGCAGGAAGGGACGCCAGTGACATGAAGACCTGATCCAGGGCCCATTGAAAGCGATGAGCCTTTCCGCTGACCTCAAGGAAAAAGCATGCAGTTCCCGATCCAGCACCCGTTGGTTAGTGCAGTGTCACTCATTTTACTGTCTGCACTGAGAAAAGGCCAGAGGGGATCTTGGACTTGTAATGGGGGCATAAAATGGGAGGCAGAGTTGCCTAGAGGGCAGAGCACTGGCCCAGGAGTCAAGAGTCCTTAGTTCTGTTCCCGGCTCTACCACTGACCAGTGGGGTGATCTTGGACAGGTTGCTCCACATGTCTGGGCCTCTTTTTTTCCCTCCCACCTATTGCCTGTTCAGATAACAAGCTCTTGGGGACAGGGACTGTCCCTTAATATGCGTAAAATCTCAGCTGGGGTTGCTAGGCACTCTTATTAACAATTCAGTAGTAACAGGGAGTGGGTCTACCTTGCATTTCCCTACCTTGTGCCAGGGTGAGACGCTGTCACGGCCCCTCCAGACACCTCAGGGGCAATAGGGAGGCAGGGTGAGGGAATGGCACCAGTTGTGAATTCCCCATGAGTCAGGGCACCATGGGAAGAACTGCACCTATTGACTCAAATGGCTTCTTCCTCACAGCTGTGCCTGATAAGACAATTAAGCCCCAAAGGAAACACACTAAAACTTGGCAGGGGGCTTTGGAACCCAATGTTAAATAGTAGTTCTGGTTTGACCCACAGAATAAATGACCCACAGAATAAAAATATTGATTTCTGGCCAATACCCTTTTCTTCACACAACAGCGTTCGTGAATGTATATTTCCTGTAGCCTATTGTGAAAGGTAAATAAAATATGAGAGAAATACGCCAATGAGAAACCAAATTTGTCAGAAACAGTCAAACCCAAACAAAGCATACCTGCTAATTTGGGGATTGAAAATTGGTATAGGTTTCAAAGTACATTGTCCTGCCTCTCCCCCGAGATCATCAGCTGAATGAATGAATTACCAGCCTTTGGATTCTCATTACCACAAATTAGCCTCAGCGTAAGATGACAGGAGTAGAGCCAGCCTTTTGTGGTCTCATACAGAGCACCTGTTAGCGCTCCATTGAAAGGATACTGAAGAGGGAGGGCAGGTTTCTCTCTGCTGTCTGCACACAACAAAGCTTTTTTGTCGAACTATTGAAACCTCTCCTGACAGCAACTTTCAGTCTCCACACTCCCGCCACTTTTTATCCACTAACAATGAATCAAAGTCGCCTTGCTTGGAACTGCCTCCATGGGGTGGGGGTGGGGGGGCAGTTGGGAGGTGCAGGGGGGAGGTGCGGGAAGAGGGTAGGTGTCAAATAATGTGTAATATCACCACAAGCAAATTCATCTGTTCAACTCTAACCTACAGCAATTCAGCTGCTGACTTGCAAGCAGAAAGATTGGAGAAGGAACTACTTAGTTCAAGGAAGGATATTCTGTTATCGAAGTGTAAAATGAGTTAAAGAATGCAAGGTTTTGATTGTGATGAGGCTGCATTTTAGATTCTGTTCAATTTAAAAGGGGGAAAAAGAGGATTAGTTGGTCAGACTCATCCCAGTCTGGGGATAGTGGGGCTGAGGGGCGGGATAAACTCACCTTTCCATTACTGCATATGGTAAAGTACAACCTGATAGTGGCTAGGAAGTTGGCATGCTGTGATCACTCTACCTGGCCGACTAAGAATTGTAAACACTCTATTCTATTCATGCGTTACACTGTTTTCTCTACCCCGGCCCTCTTGTTTGTCCCATCCACATCTTCTCTTTTAGACTGTAAGCCATGGATTGTGGCTGGGACTGTCATTAACAATATGTCTGTACATAAAAGTGGTTGTGGCTTTTAGACTTTGTCATGATATAAAAATGTTAAATAAGAGATTACAATTAAAATTAAATAATAAATCCATCAATTTGCCCATGAAACCTTTACATGGGAGCCTGGCTATATTCAATATGCCAAATACACAAAGATGACTTTCTGATGTTGCATGATTTCATAGATATTCAGGACCTGATTCTGATGCGAGTGTGTCTGGTTCCTTTATCACTGTCTAATCCAATTGCTGGTAGTGCCTCTCATGATCCACCTGTCCAGCTGGCACCAGCCTACCAGCATCCATCCATCCCCAATGCTATCAGGAAAGGTGTCTTGTAGCCAATGCCGAGTGGTCCCTTTCCCTGTTCAAGTCAGGTATTACAGCAATAGCACAAGAGGCAAGAACACAAGGTAAGACATCTGCAGAATGTGAACATTTGATTTATTATTAAGTGTTTGCATTAGAGCTGGTTTGCTAATATTGTAAAAATTAAAAGAAAAACAAAAAGGATTCAGCAGTGGTGCTAAAGCTGTCCATATATATGAAACAGGAACTAATCCAAAGATAACAAGTCTGTCCACAGATGTAATACCTTTCATTGAGTCTTATACACTAATTATTTTGTGTGACTCTGGCAGCTATTAAAAATAGTCCTATTTCAGCACTGGCTGCAGAATTATTTAAATATCTGTTGTGGTGTTTTTTAATTGAAAATGAAATGAAATCGCCTCTGTCCAAAATATATACAACCTTTTGGGGTTCACATACATTTCAGAGAGAGCATTCAGTTGAACCCTCTTCATATTGCCCTGCTTGCATCAAAATCCCCTCCAATCAAATATCCAAGCCTTCTCATTAACTTGCTTAGAACCCTGTTATGTCTCCGTCAAAGTAAACGGGATTCAGTCTCCACCCCGCAAAATGAGAAACAACATCACCAAAATGGGAGGGTTTTTAAAAATTCATCTATCATTTTAACCTAAAGCATCTCTTTAGGGCCCAGTTCTCATGTGCGCTCAGCACTAGCCTAACTATTCTCCCATTGAAGTCCAGCTCCCACTGACTCCACTAAGAGCAGAGTTAGACCAGCACTGAGCCCGTATTATAGTGTTAAGAATCACATACTCATAAAATGTGCATAATACAGTGGTTTTGACTTGTGGGAGTGCATGAAAGCATCTAAGACTTATTTTTTCCCCCCAAAGTAGGCAACAAGGTCTACTACCGAGATCTCCCCTTCTTAGAGGGTATCTTCTAAAACATTCAAGAAAGAAAAAAAATTGCACAAATGGACACCTTCAAAAATAAGCAACTCTATATTCTCTGATAGTGGCAACTTTATTGAATGATGTCCTATTGTCCCTACAGCCACCATGCCTAAGGAAGACCTGAGGCCCTTCAAAACCAGATTTGTTGAAACTTTAAGCTGCTTCATCTCTTTGCAGTCCTAACTTTTTAATGATAATGCAAAACAGCAGCAAACTAAAACGGACAAAAAAGACTGAACTAATTCATTACAAAGAACTCTTTTGGTAAGTGTCTCATATCATAGCTCTTAGCAACAGAATGTTTATACAGCGTCAGATAAAGAAAGGAACTTAAGGCTTTTCTTTGCATAAAACCGAGGAACAAAGGAAGCTCTCAGTGTAACAAAGCAAAGTTACATTATCAAAAGTTCTCACCTAACCTATACAGAAGATCGTCCATAACTTACAATAAACAACCTATTTGGCCATTTCTAGAGAACACTTGTAAATTTAAGCTACTTTAAATGTCCAAAGACTCTTTTCCTTTCCTCAGAAGGCTTCATCAGCATCTAGGAATAAAGCAGCTGGCTTGCCCTAAGGGGTTGATAGGTTAATCTATTCTGACCTTATCTTTATTCTGTAACGATACTGAAAGATCACTTGAATCACTCACCAGCATTCAACAATGCCGACGAATTTCCCCGCTTTTCCACAGTGCTGCTCAAAAGGGCCTTGCTACTGGATTTTAAAGCAATGTGGGATATTGAAGCATTTCCTAAAATTAACTGTGAAATAAAGCAAAATGCCATTTCTCTCATGCTGTCCCCTTCCTGCCATCCCCCGCCCTCCAGCTTGTAACATCCAAAACTAAAAGCAAACTTTTAGTTTGTAATTTGACTGTCTTTTTAAGCTTTCAACATTTGTTATGGTCCTACTTTAAGCTGGTGGTTTTCAACCTTTTTTCATTTGTGGACCCATAAAAAAATTCAACTGGAGGTGTGGATCCCTTTGGAAATTTCAGACATTGTCTCTTGACCCTCAGGGGTTTGTAGACCACGGGTTGAAAACCACTACTTTAAGCCATGCACTAATTTCTATTTATTTTAACTAATCTTTTTTCTCCAAAAAATCTTTTTTCTCTTTTCTCCAAAAGGCAGCATCTAGACAAGAGATCTACAAATCTGCCAAGAGCCGCCAGTGTGCACAATTCTATTACTCAAATGAATCTTGGTCTATTTTGCCTACTGGAAGTTATTTTAAGGACTTAATCCTGCAAGGTGCTGAGCACTCAGGCCCAGACACAACAAAAGCATTTAAGTGCACACTTATTTTTAAACACAAGTAGTCCCCATCCAAATCAATGGAATCACTCACATGTTGCAAGTTAAGTGTGTGCTTAAGTGCTTTGGTGGACTGCTAGCAGAGTGCTTAGCACTTTGCAGTATAAAGTCCTATACAAGCATTTGATTTTCCTTAGTAATAAAGTGACCAGAAGACACCAGCCCGTATATAGCGATCTCCAGATGAAAGACAGTCCCTACCTGTTATCATTAAGATAACTGTCACTCCCTCACAGGCTGGAGATAATCTTACAAGTGTCTGTTCCTTCATGTATGCACATTTAACTGTGTGTTATGGCTCTTCAGAAAGGAGTCAGGCTTCAAGTGACTCAATAGTCCGTGAACATCTGAAGGCACCCGTCAGATTAGAGCTCTCTCTCCAAAATGTATCCGTTTCAAAACGACAGGCTAAAGCACAGCAACTCAGAACTCTGCAACGGGGGGGATTTTAAAGGCAGTGTTAGGGTGACCAGATAGCAAGTGTGAAAAATCAGGATGGGGGAAAGGGGTAATAGGCACGCTAACATCAAGGAAGAAAAGCATCTTATTCTATTTTCTGTGCCTCTGCCTTCCTTGATGCCGAGTGTGGGAGACAAATGTTTCCAGTGTTGTTGCAGCCATATTGGTTCCCAGAAATTAGGGAGGCAAGGTGGGTGAGGTAATATCTTTTACTGGATCAACATCTTGGCAGAGAGAAGCTTTTGAGTGACAGAGAGCTCTTCTCAGATCTTAGTTCCTATCTGCCATTTGCGCCTTTGAAAATCCCAGTCTGAGTCTTTTTCAAGTCTAGAATGTAGGCCCCCAGTTCAGTCAAACACTTAGACATTTGCTTAAATCTATTCCAAGTTAGTAGAGAATTTAAGCACGTGCTTAAAGTAACACACATGCCCAAGTGTTCTCCTGACTAGGGATGTTTTCCTGAATCAAGACCTTAAAGATCTGAGGCACAAACCATGACTTAATGTCTAGAAGAAATTATAAAAACCCAAGAGAGAGGAGCTTGCTGGCGAATATATTGGCATCTATTCACATTCTACAACATTAGCATGCTTATTTTATGCGGTCATTAAGTTTCATGCGTTTCCTACCTTGAAAAGCTGTGATATGACCAACTATCATATATTTCAATTCAAAGTTCAAGGCCTGGATGTTCTGAGTCCTCTCTCTCCGAACAGCTGTCTGGTAGCTTTCTTCCATCTTTTTAGTGCAACAGGTTGGTGCTCTGTGCTGACAGATCTGCAAATCTGATTCTTTTGGGGAAAAAAAACAAAACCAGAAATAGAAGAATTAAAAAACTACCTTCTAGATAAATAGCATACAAGTCGAAGAAAAATATTTTCTTACATTCAAATTAACAACCAAGGTGGATGTCCTACAATAGACAAAACCTATCAGGAATGAAATGTTGAAATTGAGTTAGCACTTTAAGAACTCTCATTTATTACATTTTATGTCAGTGTCAGCTAGATCTGGATAACTTCATAGAGTTGTGTGCTCCCACTCTGTGTCATATCACTCTTAAAAGCTTGTCATTCATTCCATCATCTGTCAATGATGAGTGTCATGATGAAGTACTTAAAAAAAAACAACAAAAACCACACACATACACACATGAAGTAATAACAGCATAAAACAATAGGCACAAAATCACCTGAACTAAAATACTAAGAGACAAATCATGTTATAGGGATGTCCCTTAAACCCACCACATTTAAAGGAGCAGCATTTCCTCCGAAAAACATGGAACACAAAGTGTCAGCTCAGAAGTGTGAAATGTGTATGTCAGATTCTGCTAGGCTGCAGTAGGAATTATGTGGAATATAGGTCTTACTGTAACAAAATAATAAGACCTGTTTTTAGTCCCAGACTTATATTGAGGAGCCTCCTTACTAATAAAATAATAATTTGGGAGAGTTTTATTTAAATAAAATGTAACTTTAAATATTTAGGGCCAAATTCTGCCCTGCCTTAAAATGCAACAGAACTGAAGTCACATTTGCTTTACAACCACAGAGAAAGCGACTCATTAGTTTTTATGTAAAAATAAAAGATTCTTCTGGATGATACCAGTCTGATTTTTTTTCCATTTTATCCTTGTATGTGTTTTTATGTAAACTGAGTATTCATGATTATGGAATTTGCACTATATACAGTCATGAGGGATGTTCACAGGTTACATATTGTATTTTTTCATAGTGATAGCAGAGGCCATAAATTTCAATATAAGGAATGATTGTAGAATAAAGATAAAAATATCTTTGTGATGATTCATAAAATGTATTTTGTCAGAGGAAAAGCAAGAGACTATCAAAAAGAACAGAGAAAAGATGAGTAACTGAACACAAATAGAAAATACCGGTGCATAGAAACAAATATTTTTAAAAGACAGAAGCATTTCCTTTCTCAAGTATGCAATTTCTAAGTAAATTCAAAAGGTTAAGAAAGTTCCTAGAAGGAAAACTACCTAAAGTGAGCAGTTTTAGGAGTTAACCCAAAATAAAAAAAGACAACATTTTCTTTCAATGTAAAAATAAAACTTCTGGATATCAGGCAAATTCTGAATGTGACCATCTTCAGGAACTGTTGCAAAATCTTTCTTCACAAAAAACCCTTTCTACCATAAAAATGACACTCGCATCACTGACTCCCCCTTTCTATTATTACCCCTTAGCAAAAAAAATGAAATTAATAAAAATCTTTCAAAACCTATCCCAAGGAGAGTTTTGACCTCAAAAGGGAGAAGTGCCAGAGACTCCATCAAGTCCATTAGGGACTTGGCTAGTGCGATTGATTTTACTTGGAAGGTGTGATAGATATGGCAATTTCCTGCATATCCTTAAGAGACTTTATTGAATTAAGATTAAGTACCTTTGGGCCCCACTGTATTAAATGCAAAGATTATGTAATATTGTGCGCCAGGACTGCATATAACCTCTCTAGGGGAGAGATGTGAAGTAAGGGCTAGGACTTCAAAGGATTATATTGAAAGTGTTCCAGATCAGAATGGATAACTTGGGAAAATACATGTGAAGTGGATTTCCTGGAGAATACCTACGGAAAGATGAATGCAAAATTCCCCATATCTGGTTATGCAAAAATCCAGCATTTTGCAGCTATGCAATGAGGACTAGATCACCTGTTCCTGAACACTGGAGATCAAAGGGTTGAGCTGTATAAAGAAACAGCTGAATTGCCCAGCCCGGGTTCTGGTTCTGACTTTGAGGCAGTCATGAATTTGTAGCGGGGGCAAAATCTGGTTGTAGGTTGTGAAGGCCTGACACCTATCAGAGGCCAAGATTGGAGATGGGGTGACCTCTAGTAAACTTCTTAGTATGTATGTAGGTTTTTATTGTCTTTAACATGCTTTCACCTTAAGAATAAATGTGCTTGTGTTAGCTGATAACCGTGGGCAACACATTGGTCACAGCCTCTAGAGAAAAAGCGAAGATGAGCATTGAGATAGCATGACTTACTGTTGACATCACAGTATAAATCTAGGGAGCTGTGCAGCCATAAAACCCCGGTCTGAAAGGAGTGACACCCCCAAGAGAGGTGGCGAGCCAGAAACCTACAGTGGGTGCCCTGAAGGGACCATGAGGGAGGAACACAGATGCAGTTGGCCTGAAATTTCACCAGAAGGCACTTAGCTAAGTTGCTGGGCAGCAGGATTCCACCCTAAGATAGAGATATGGTTTAACTTTCAAACTACATACAGTAAGTAACTAAAAAGAAAGATTAAAAAAAAGATTTATGCCACTAGCTACATTTAATAATAGATTGTTGGTTGGATTTTCAAAAGTGCCTGATGGTTTGTCAACACTGCAAGAAAAATCCCAAACACCGAGTCCCAGTGCCTCGGTCAACAGACTCTGGCTTGGCTGCAAGGCTAAAATAGCAATGTAAATGTCCCTGCTCAGGCTGGGAAGGGTAAGAGAGGAACTGCTTGGAAGTTTCCAATGGTTCTCAACAGAAAATGCTAGTTCATTGAAAGCAAAACTGTTTCCAGGAAAGAACCGGTTTTGAGGATTCCCTCAATCTGAAAAAACATTGGAAATAAAAGTTTTGAAACTGTTGAAATAAGTCGTTATGGCATTTTCAACCTGAAAAACTCTGGGTTTTTAGTTTGAAATGAAATTTTATGCTTTACACTAAAAAGGTAAAATAAATTTTAACAGTTGAAATTGAAATGAAAACCTTGGAAATAATTGAAATTAAACATTTTAATTGACTGGATCCAAAATGTTTTGGGAATGATCAATTTGCACTTTTTTTTTTTTTTTTTTTTTTTTTAAGATTTTGACTTTTGGGACTAATTTGGGATGGGAATATTTTTCAAAATCTCAAAAATTCTCATGGGACAAGAAAAATGTTTCTTGCCTAGCTCTAGTTAGGAGCATGAGGGCTTGTCCATACAAACGCTTAGTTTGCAGCAAGCTGGGGTATACATGTACCCTGCAGAAGCTGCCGCATGCTAAGCATCCATGTGGAGCCTGCATTAAAAGCTCAATAGTGGGCTCTAATCTCCTCCCACTTCAAAGTGGAGTAGATCAAAAAGCACCCTGGAACTTTCAGTGCATGCAAGTGGGTCCATGCAGATAGTTAATGTGCAGCAAGCTAGTATGGGGTAGATTTACATCCCCACTTATTGCGCATTGTTTGTATAGACAACCCTTAAGACTCATTGAAAGTCAATAGGACTTAGATTCCTATGTGACTAAGTCACTTTTAAAAATAGGATTTAGGCTCTTTTGAAAATTGTACCTAATATCCATAGCTCCAAGCTGTTGTTACTCAGGATACTGGACACTTCTCCTTAGCTTCCCTAGCCCTTCCACCCAAAGGTGTTCTGAACCTCTGCTCTGAGAGCCCCTGAAGAGCTCCGATTCACAGCATATGCAGTTTGGGAACTAAAGCCCCTTATTGCCAGCTCAATGCTCATCCCATAAAACGGAAACATGGCAATTCTGTAGGTTATGCACCTTGCAGGCCCATCTAAAGGGCCAGAGGATTTGAATCAAAGCAGCTACCTGGAAGAATCTATGTCTCAAGAAAGCTTTAAGAAAGCTGCAGGAAGCCTCAAGGGAAGCTGCTTTCATGAAACTCTTTGGATGACTAGTGCAGGAGGCTGAAGATTGTGTCTGCTGATTCAGAACCGAAAGGATATAAAAGGCATTCTTAAAAGGAAACAGCACAAAGACCCAGAAAGTTAAGAACTTGATGTAGAACAGAAGAGTATTAAAAGATCAAGGAAACAAACCTTAGTCTCCTAATGATACTTTAAAGTCAGTATTGCTATCATATTGGGAGCTTGGCAGCTTTGTTTTATTTAGAGTTAGCCTCGGGGTAGAACCTTTTACCCAAAAGAACTTTAACATACGCTTTCTGTACTCTACATTCCTGGGTGCTGAGATTAATTAGAGATGATTAGCACGGTCTTGAAGACTTTAATAATGCTGGAAAGATGATGATAACTTCATCCCATTACATCTGAATGCAAAACACAGTCTCCATCAATAAGGCATAGCGGTGGGGGGGAGGCACTGACACTGTGGCGACTGAGTGGCAAACTGCATTAACACTGTTGAGACAGGCTCCGGAATATGTCTCAGATTTCAGACAGATAGCTGCCAGGGATGCGGTGCAGTGGACTTACTAAACACAGCAATCTGTTCTGTTTGATAAGGACATCACAACACATGACTGTTCCTAGAGCTGAGGTGGCTAAACTTCCCTTATGAAAATCTCCTCCAAATACGTCATGAACAATCCCCATGATAAACACATTCATTTCAAATTACAGATGTAAAGAAGGAAGAAAATTGATCAGTAACATCATTTCAGTGATTAGCACCCATTCAGTTCTCTGTAGGTGGTATATACACTTTTCTGTACTGGCCCCTTATTTACTATACCATCTTCCATACCATTGTGGAACAGAGATAGACCATGCCTCATGATACACCTGCAGCAAGGATTCTCCCGAGAGGCTGAATGGTTTGTAATGTCCTGTGTGCAATATTGAAACAGTCTCAGGAAATCATGGTGCGGGGATAGAGCCATGTGAAACATTGCTCATAACGTATTTGAGGAAAGCTATTTCTGAATTTCAGTGTGACCCATGCTCACGGAGTATATGTGGTCCCCTTCCACAAACATTTGAGCTAGCCCGGCATCAGTGCAGTGCCCTGTCACAGAGCGTTCCATGGAGATTGGACAGTGCTCTGAGGAGCTGGCAGGCCTTTGATCAGTTCGATCCATAAAAAACATTCTGAAAATGCACTCGAGAGGCAGACTATAAGATTGCCATCTCTGCAGCACTCTATCTATTCATCTCCTTACCCATGTCGTTTTCTGTAAGGTCACTGAGCATCATGGTATCAGAGCACCTCGGTATCTTGTAATCGGCTTTTGGAATTGAGCATTTTATTAGCTGTACACGCACACCCACCGTAAATGCACAATTCCCAGCTTGATAGAACTGTTTCCTAATCACTGCCTCTGATTTAACACTCAGACAATTGGTTCATTTAAAACGGATTGCATGGCCCTCTTTGAGGGCCACGTCCATGCCAATCTCTACAGCAGTCCTGCCGAACAGGAATTAACCAGGCCGTCACATGCCTGTTCCTGTCTCTTCATCTCTACTGTGATCAGACTGTGCGGATGAAAGCCTCTATCTCTACCACAGTAAATGGAAAGCATGCACACTGCAAGTGTACAGTGCTCACTTCCTGAGGTGTGCACTGATCGATGGAACAGAACAGTTCTTCTGTGCATGTGCAGTTTTAAAAGGCTCAGAGCTCTCCAAAAACTAAACCAATTTTGTATTACAAATCGAGCAGAGTGAGTAGTCCTTGGGGTACCATGTACATACTACACTTCAAATTTCAAACTACTACAGCTGGTTTGTAGCAATGCAGTCTAAAAAAGTCTGGTTAGACTGCGTCAGGGTATTTTGTGGGTTTTGCTTTTTTTTTTTAAATGGAAAAAGCATTTTTCCTCACATTTGATGAACTAAAAAGTATAAAGACAGCTCAAAGGAATTTGCTCAAACTTTAAGAAGAAAAAACAAAGCACTCTCAGGCAGAGGCCAATTATGGTAAATTTCAAACCCAAACAGGAATGTTTTGGACAGTAATGAGCAATTGGACGTTTTTCTGCAATCTTAACATGCACAAATGTGCAAATGGTATTGTAAAATACATCCCAATAGCAGCAGATTAAAGCTCGATGACCAGATCCTCAGCTGGTGTAAATCAACATAGCTTTATTGAAGCCAGTGGAGCTGCTTTGAGGACTTGGACCAAAGACCAGCTGAAGTCAAAGAGAGCTTTGCCACTGACATCAGCAGAACCAGTATTTAGAGGTATATGCACAAGTCCACAAACGCTAAAATGGGGCTGGGAGTTAGGAATGAAATCCCCATGAAACTAAATCAAAACACCCCCTTGTGGTGACAAGAGGTTAAAAAACTGTCTTGGTTCGTTTGTATTCCTCGTTTCAGACGGGGGGGGGGGGAGCTGGTTTGGAAAAGAGGAAGGAAGTACTCCTTATCTGGTTTACTTCCATCTATGGCTTGGTGATAGTTTTATGGCCTGTTGTGGGTTCTTCTTTTCTTATCCGTTGCTTGAGACAGTTAGATTTTTCTAAAGGGATTAATTTCTCAAAACACACTTACAGTCATACACCTTGCTCAGGTTTGACTGATTGAGGGGTCCGCACCATTTCTATTCAGCCCGTGATACTGATGGGGTGAATGAATCCGATAATGGAACGCTTATTTAGCGGGAGGGGGGAGGAAAGGCAGACAGACAGACAGAGAGGGAATCCTTTGAAGTCACAGGAGCTATTGAGCAATGGAGCTACAAAGGCTCATGAGTTAGGGAAGGGGAAAGGGTAGCCTTGTGGCTGCAGTCATTCTGCCTGTCTGTTGAGTCACTAGGTTCAGACGGGCCCCCCTTGCTATTCACCCGACCAACCTGTAGACGGATGAGGGCGGCTGAAACCTGTCTTAGTCCAAGACTTGGTCAACGGCTCATAAATCTATCATTCATTTGTACAATAACACACATTCTCTGTTCAATTCAAATCCACTATTTATTGGGAGTTTTCCTCTCTATCACAAGTTGTCTCCCCTTATCCTTTTACAATTCCTTAAATTAAAACTTAACACTTAAAACTTATGATTCAAACAGCTAATCATACTAACACAAATACACTAAACATATACTTAAAGACTTACTTACAACTAAACAACATTTGATTAATATTTACCACATAGATGGATGAACTCAGTTGCAACAAAAACAATAAAAGTTTATGGCCAAATTTCCTTACTCTTTATGATACGTTCCCAGATTTTCATCTAGGTGGAACCTCTATCGCGTTCACACCCAGGTTACTGGTTTTCTTCCAGGTGGAACCTCTATCACATTTACACCCTGGTTACCAGCTCTAAAGCCCTATACTTTTTTGAGCAGCGAGTTGGGGAGAGGCAAT
This sequence comes from Mesoclemmys tuberculata, assembly GCA_007922155.1. NCBI lineage: Eukaryota > Metazoa > Chordata > Testudines > Chelidae > Mesoclemmys > Mesoclemmys tuberculata. The sequence continues at coordinate 37,703,019 of ML675649.1, read as the reverse complement.
GATGGCTGATCAGGCCATCTTTGCTGTGCAGTTCTGGTGCACCCCTTATGATGCGTGGTTCATCTAATTTGCCTCTCTCCTGACAACCTTATATATATCTCCACCCCAGCATATTGCTTGCTTAAACCAATTGTGACGTTTTGGCTACTGTCCAACCACCATGCCTGTGAGGGAACTTTTTGCCCTCCAGTGGCTAGTTACAAGCCTTGGGGTGACCACTGTTGCTGGACAGATTTTCTGTTTTTTGACTGTCAACAGGCCTCATCCTGTTGACCAGCTCTGACTTCCTGATTACCAAACTTTCGGAAACAGCTTGCTTTTGTGACAATTGCCTTTGTTGCTTGAGCACGCTCTATGTTGGTATGCAATTACTCAAAAATTACCTCGGGGCACATATACATCACAGGCCCTATAGAAGTCTGTTACAACACCCCTGTGAAAGGTAAATAAATATTCATTTTGCGGCATAGAAGTTTAACCACAAAACTTTCATTATCATCAACAGAAGAGAAATGGCCAGCGCTCTATGAGGTTTCCAAACACCCATGGGTAATGCAACAGCCATGTTCTGAAGACAAGAGCCGGACCCTCAGTTGGTGTAAACTAACATAGCTCTCCTGATTTAAATGGAGATAGGCCAATTTACACAAGCTGAGGCTTGGACCTATTGTTTTCAGAGTATAAAGTACTCCTGTGCTGTCACATTCAAAAAGCCAGCTCAGTATAATCTCTCTGTTTCTCTATATTTTGACAGCCTGTTTAAACAGCATTTCCACAAACAAAAACCTAATCCAAAGCCTAACTTTTAATATTGTGCAAACTTCCACCAAGACTCCAAGGATGACTATGATTTAGTAATATAGGAAGGTACCAACTAAATACCTTGCAATTCAAATGCAGGGCTGAACAGCAGCCAGTGCTTTGTCCTTCTTGGGACTCATCTGTGCAGGGCAGCTCTTGCCTAAGCTAGAGGAAAGGTCAGCATCTAGGAGAAGCCAATTTAGACTAGGAGGCTAAACCCAGATGAAAAAGGAAAGAGTTACCAAACACTGTCCCCCAAATGATTACCTACTACATGCAAAAAGCCTATATAAATACCGCAGAGCTAAGGAAAGTGCATCCCTGGCCCTCCCATACTAGAGCCTGAAAAGAGGTTAAAATGGACAAAGAAACTGCACAAAGGCACAGGCGGTGCCATTGCAAATGACTACAATTCCACTCACTAGATGCACCGGACACACAGAGGAACAAGACCACCCAACATGAAGCCCCCCCCCAGCCCTCTAAAAGCCAGGTATAGTCCACTTCCAGAGCTTATGGGAAGAGAGAGGAAGATTATCAGGTCTCGACTGGTGTGACTGCACCTCTTCACACATACCTTGTGGTAGCACCACGTTAACAGCTACCTCCAGGTCTGTGCCATAGACTATACCTCAGGGAGTGGTGGCAACTTTGCCACGTAGCACGGACAAAGGTGTGTAGATGTGTGAACATGGAACATTTTAAAGGCGAACCTGTGGTTGAGCCTGAGTTAAGTTTGCAGTCAAGACAAGCTCCAAGACATAGGCTACCACTACCTGCCTCCAAACATTGTAATACACCTTTATAAGGGAGGGGAAAGGGCTCCCTATTTGCAATCCCACTTCTCACTACCCTAGAGAAAAGCATTAGCAAGCTTTGTCCCCTCCCAGAGCACAGCAACAGCAAGGGTAAGGTAGAAATTTGCCATACCTGGGGCAAGATCATGGGGACACCCACCAGTTACAGGGCCCCCTAGCTCCCCAAGGGTGAGTAAGCCAAGTTTCTGCTTCTCCAGTGTCCCTTCTAGATGTTCGAGGGTTCCCCTCATCTTTTGGAGACTTGGCCTCCCAGCCAGGCTGCGCACCGTTGCACCTCTTTCAGGGTACCGAAGTCCCATGTCCAAAATACATAAAAGTCAACCACTGTGCTCTCACTATCTTCAGGCCTTCCTTCCTGGGCTCTGGCGCCTTCAGGTCTTTCCCTGTGGTTCCCACAGCATAAACCGCTCACTCAATACTAGTTTAGATATTTCGCATTCTGAATAACTCCCCACCAAAGTCCTGTTCCCCTCCCTTCCAGGGCCCTATTTTGGGCTGCCACAACAAGCATCTCTCAGTTCCTTGTTGGCTTTTTTTTCAGGCTCAGTTCCACATCCTCCTTCTCCTCCCTCCCCTCAGGCTTTCTACTGAGCCAGGAGCCTCAGCCTCCTGCCACTTTCTCCTTTACCAAGGTCCCTCCTTCCCAGGTGTACCAGAAACATCCCTTTCCCAGGTGTTGCCAGGTTGTCCTAACAAAGAATTGCTCCATTTCATTAACCCTTTCCTGGGTCCTGTTCCTTTTTACCTGAACTCCCCTGAGGGAGGGGGGGAAAGAGGTTTACCTTTTCAGGCCAAGGACCCTGAACCAGCCCTGTTATGGGCACCTGCTGCACCCCACACACACAACTCAATATAACCAAGTCCTTTGGGGAGTGGCGCACTCTTGTCACTCTCTGTAGATCCGTCACAAAATCATTACTACTGCTGATTAGGCAACCCCCACCTGCCAATCTGCCGCAGGCATCTCATAGCACACCATATTTTCAAAAAAACCCAAAAAACAGGATGCTTTTGTGGAGGTATTTTTAGGGCTGTGAAACAATCATATGAAACACAAAAGCACATTTAAAAAAAGCAGCTGCGCACTAGTAGTGTCACACCTCTCAGCTTAATACGGAATACGGAACAAGTGCCATAAACAATCACTACGAGCAACCAAACAGCTTTTATAGCATCTATATTGATTTGACTCTGCTTCAGTCCAAACCCCATTTTTGCACTGAATGCTCATTCCACTGGACAGTTTGTTCTCGGTAAACACAGAACAAATTCCACCCATCTAGCAAAATGCCTAGAACAAACATTATTTATAAAACCTGGGATATTTCAGGTGTCCTAGAAAAAATTCCTGGGATATGTCCCATGTAAAACCAGGATGCATGGTCAATTTAGTCATAACAATGAGAAACAAACAGGAAATGCTAACCAACCAAAAGGTAATGCCAGCCAATCTACAAACAGCTACCTCTGATGGCCCCAAAACACCTCTCACCATAGGATTTCAGTCTTATGATGATCAACAAGATCTGAAGTCAGTAAAGCTTTGCCTTCTATGAGATGCTTGACCTGATCTGCTTCACAGAAACCTGGCTGGCTGATGCCAAGGATTGATGTTAGCATGCTGTCTCTCTCCTCCACCTCCCAGCCCCAAATATTCATCACACACACAGACTCGGGGAGAACAAATCTGGAGATGGAGAGGTCAGCCCATTCCTTCAGGCTCAACTGTAGGGAAAGCTCACTTGAATCAAAACCCTTAACCATTTGTATTGTGGTAGGACCTACAAGCCAACCATGTCCCGGATCCATTGTGAGAGGTACTGTACCCACATACAGAAAATGACAGTCCCTGCCTCAAAACTTACAAATCTGAAGAGTACACTTACTAGGTGGATGAGAGAAGCAAGTGGAAACACTTTTGCAATCTTGGTAGACTCTTCTATCAGCCTTAAAGAGTCTTATAACTTCAACCCCAAGTAATCAAAAATCATAAATCAGGACAGCCCAAAAAATCTCAGATTGGCTGAAAAATCATGTTTTTTTAAAAAAATATAAAAATGTTGGGTTAGTTTTATTTGCCTTCTGATTTTTGAGGCCTTATTCATGTTTTCAAGTTTTTCTCCACAAAAGTTAGAAACATACATTTTAAAAAGATGAATGCTGAAATGTTCATGTAATCACATAACTCCAGGAGCTGGGGCTCTCTAAAAAAAAAAAAGCAAATATCAGACTCAATCAAATTGCAAAAGGTGGCAACACTAAATTTTTTAAAGGATTTTAACAATATTTTTGAAGAGACAAGGCACGCAAAGTAAATTAAGCCTGTCTAGTGGCATGTTTGCATTATTTAACAGTTACTACTTGACTTACCAATGTTTAAAATGCACAGTTATTTCTGGGAGGATCATTTGTGTCACAAGTAATCAGGGAACTCAACAGCCATTACAACAGATTAATTATAGGAGAACCTTGCTCATTTGCACTAATGAGCAGAAAACCCATCGTGGATTACTGTTGTTAACATAATGGGCCTGATCCCATAAACTTTCACACATGAGCAGAGTAGAGGATAGAGGATGGTTGTTGGAGTAGGGAACAACTTCCCCTCTTCTGCTAAAGCAGTAGGAGAGGTCTAATCATTATTGAGTTTGCAAAAGCCAGCATTCAAGAGTTAGAAAACACCAGAATTAATGTTTCTATGCCAATAAGGTGCCCTTGTGCATATGCATTATCACAGTCAGGAAGGACATGACCACATACTAGTTTTTCCACAGGACCTATCACATCCCATTTAACATTAACTCTGGAATTTTCTAACTTTTGAGCACTTGACTTCACAAACTTAACTTTCTTCTAATGGAAGTTTTTTAATGTGATTTCTTCCGTTTTCTAAAAAGTTTCAAAACTGAAAAAAAAAATTCCATATCATGTGGGATTTTGACCCTCACATGGGTCAGTAGGAGAGCTGGGATCTTTGTATTTAGTTCTCCATTGCTTCAGCAAATAGGGTAGCTGATAGCAGTAAAAGGCTGTTATCTTCTGTGTGGATATGCCACTAGAGGGGGATGGAGACACACTTGCCCAGCGGATTTCAGAGTTATCTGCAGACAGCAAAGGGATGCTGAGACTCAGGAACAATGGGCTCAATATAGAGATGTGTGTTCTAGTGGTTACAGAGCCTTCTGCCCCTTTTCCCCCCACACAGCCCCTCCCTGTCCCTTCTGCTCCCCATCTTATGCCCCTTTCCCCAGCCCTGCTTCCTCTGCTTCCAATCTTCTCTCTCCCCATTTCCTGGTGTTCTGCCCCCCTCTGCTCACACTCATTCTCCTCTCCCTGTTCCAAAGTACCCACCCCAACCAGGCATCTATCTTCCCCCTTCAATCATCAAGCCTCTCCATTCCAGTGATTGTTCCTTCTCCTCCTCCATGCTGGCTAGGTGCCAGGAGAATGAACACTGCAAGCACAGAAGAGTTTCCCTGCTTTTGGTTCCCGTGCCTGGCGCCACAGCAAAGAAGAGGAGCAATTGCAGAGAGAGTCTGGCTCAGTCCCTGCTCTGTGGGGATAGCACACTTGTAGCCTGGCCAGCACATCGGAGCTGCAGCTGGAAGGAGAGTGCACAGTACAGATGGAAATTTCAGAGCATTTCACCGCCAAACTCTAACAAGTCTCTGTACCTGTGAGAACTGAGACTTTTTAGAAATTTATAAAATGGCCAAATGTTCACATGGATGGCAAAAGGTACATTCTTAACACCAGGGCCATCCCTGGCCACAGTTCAAGTCCCTTCTCCAAGGCTATTCTTTGAAATGGTTTGCAAGGGCAAACCAATGGGCAAAACAATGGATTTTTCCTTAGCTTTGTTCTCAGAAATGGTTGAATCATTTTTGCTGAAATTCCCACACTTCTTCCCTCCTCCCAAAAAAAAAACAAAACAACATACAAAAACCCATGCAGCCTGAGGCACACACCTGACATAGAAAATCTCAGAGTGAATTGCTGAAGTTTGATGACGTTATAAGCATCTGAAAAGAGGATTTTATAATGGAATGGGCGGGACAGCCTTAAATATAAGGTGACGCTGCCTACAAATGATGTCAAAGGATTTTCATTCAAGTGAGTTTCCCTACTTTTGAGCCTGAGAGGGAATGGAAGGGCTAATCCACGTCCAGATTTGTCCTCCCAGAGACTGGTAGTGAATAGCTTAATCCTGGCTAGATGAGATAAGCTAACTCCGGGCCTGCAGTGTTAGCCAGCCAAATTTTTGTGGGGCAGAGCAATTCAAGTGACTCATGAGTCAGAAAACTGGGGATGGAGAAGGGCTTACCATCTCCAAAGCTCATGTGACTTCGATGGAGTTACTCTGGCTGAGGAGTAGGCCCCCCATGTATATGAGCATTGCAACAAGAGTCATGTGCAAAGTGAGTAGAAAAAGTAGCATATTATTTATTGAAATACTAAGATGTTGTTTAACTTTTCCATAACATTTATTATGGGATGAATTCCCAGAATTGTGACAAATCAACTGAAAAAGTCTAGTTTCATTGTTGCTTCTCTATGTCCCTCTGTATCAGCACCATGCCAGAAATGCTATCCTTTGATGTATTTAAAAAGCACACGCACTATTTCTTACAGCAGCACAATAAATCTCTATCTCTGTGCTTTTAGGACCACAGTCAACTAAAGGCATTGTATTTCCTCCCTCCACTGTAGAAAGCATATCATTCTCACAAAACTTTGGGCTACAGTGCACCAAGAAAAGTGCCACAAGAAATATATGCAGTGAAAATTCTTAACTGAAGCGCTGATACGTCTCTCTCCATGGATTAGTGTTTACAGCAGAATTGAAGCTGTGATTTTTAAATGAAGGAAGTAGATTTCTAGCCCCTCTACTCGCAAAGAAAACCCTCAAGTGCAAATCAATACAAGCCTGTCTTTCTAGTGCTTCAGGGAGACCAAATGAAATAGCTGAGAGGTGTGAACTGCCTCATTCGTCTCAACTCTGAAGCCAAATGATAATTCAGATGTTAACACTGCTTTTCCACTGACAGACAATCATTTCAGTAGGCTCTACCTGCTAATAGTTTCACTCATTGTGGTAGGATTAATTTGAGGAGCAGAAGGTGGGAAACAATTTCCAAAACACACATAACTTAAAGTTCTATCATATATGTGATTCTTTTTTCTCCTTTTGGCCCATAGTGTAAGAGTCTATGACAAGAGACCGGGCTAAAAGGGAGGTCAACATAGAAGATGAGACACCCAAAATCACTTACTGCTTTTGAAGATATTGGCCGTTTGTTATTTGAAGTTAATCACCAAATATACATATAATGTATTGAATAGTTAAATCAATTTATTAGTGTTCTCACCAATATTTTGAATGAATGTACTTTAAAAAAAAAATCCAGATTTTTCCAAAATTGTTCATCAAATTCCAGGGGTCTTGTTTGGTTGATTGTTTAGTTAGTTTCTTTAGAAGCAGGGAAGGAGGAGGAAATTCTGCAAAATCCGGGAAAATTTCCACAGATTTCCAACTACCCTACTCAGGACATTTCTACACAAATAACATTAGCAATCCCACAGCCCTGAAATAAAAATCCACAACTGACTAAAAACAAGTTTCAATGACCCTCTCTGTATGTGGCTGATGCTGAAGATGAGTTGATCATGCCTCTGTAACTACTTAAAATAGCAGGTAACAATGACCCAATGTAGCCAACTCTCTATGCTTGGTTTACCACTGTGTCACTTCAGTTTTAGACCAGTGTAATTCCATCGAGATCAGATGGAATGACTGATGTATAACTAGAGTAATGCAGTGGTGAACTGGGTCCATTGTGTCTAAGATAACAAACCCTCAGCTGACAAAAGGAGTGAACAAACAGCCAAAGATGCATACCATTTATTCATTATTCATGAGTTTATTTATCATTCATATCACCACAACTCTTAAGAGCCCTAGTTGAGGACCAGGGCCCCCTGTACTAGGTGCTTTACCAACACAGAACAAAAGACGGTCCCTGCTCCAAAGCATCTACAGTCTAAGTGGGGTTGATTAGAGATTAATGACCGTGCAAAATGGCTACGCAACATATAAATAAATGCTTGCAAATGTTGTCTCAGCAATTTGGCATGACGCTTTAATCTACATCTTAGAGTGCTGGTAAATGAAAAGCACAAATGACAGAGTAGAGTGCCTTGCTCTTAGTTGTGCTATGTTGAAAGATGCTGTACAATTGCAAAATTATTGCGTAAGCAAAACCATAAAGTTTTCTACAACTATTATGCACTCCTGCCTGGAAACACAATTAACAGCCTTGGTAGACATTTATAATAGACTTATCAACTTGCTTCTGAGAGTCCTATCTGTACAACCATCACAGTTTCATGACTACTGCACAGTTGCCTCTGGCTATATCAATTGTATGAACCACATGTCATACAAAGGACAGGAAGAAGGCATGTCCTTATCTTCTGAGGTTTGGGAAGCACAGGTCCTAACCCAACGTGTGTTGAAGTCAATGGAAAGACTCATTGACTTCAATATTCATGAGTCATTATATCAGACCAATAATTCTGCCATTAGCTATATATATAATTCTGAGATGTAGAACCATAGGAAAGAGAACTTCAGGTCACTACAACTCTGACTTTGAGGGGTGTGGATCAGGCTGTTAATGTGGATCAGAACATCAGAGTCCTGAATACCCACGGGACAGACCGTAGGCATGCAGAATCCAAATGGCTGTTAAGAGATCTGCTCAGACTAAAGATTCTGTCTCTCTTTGGTCTCTTCGCAGATACAATGCAAGACAGTCATCCACATGTTTCCACAGAGTTAACTGGGATTTCAATTACATGAAACCCATTAAAAGTCAGTGGGAGGTCACATAAGACATAGGATTGGTGGAAACCTTGTGGGACAAGTCCAGTCCCCCACTATCACAGGGAACCTTATTATACAATCCTGTTCATAAATTTATCAAGCTATGTCTTAAAATTAGCTAGGTTATTTGCCTGCCTCTCACTATTGAAAGGCTGTTCTAGATCCTCCGATGCTTAGAAATATTCTTCTAAATTTCCAGCCTACATTTATTCAAGGCCAGCTTATAACCATGTGTCCTTATGCCAGCATTGTCCTTTCATTTGAATAGCTACTCTCCTTCCCTGGTGTTTATCCCCTGATGTATTTGCCGAGAGCAATCACATCACCTCTCAGCCTGCACTTAGTTAGGCTAAACAAGCCAAGCTCTTTGAGTCTCCGCAGTAAGATAGGCTAAAGCGCCAGGCAGATTTGCAGGCTTTGGGACTAGTGGTTAGTGTTGGTGGGCAAAGGAAGATTTTCATACCAACCATTTCAAGTTGTCCAAGTAACAAACGTGGTCCCATGAGAAGACTGTATTTCCCATGAGGCGAAGACTAAGTGACAACACTTCCATTTTCACTGATGGTGTTCTTTGAATGTGTGGCCTGAGCAAAGGAAGGTGGTCTTTGCCCTTCCCCTTCCCTACTCCTTTCTCTTTTCTTTCTTCTATCCACCTTGACCATTGATAATAGTTTGGTTGCTCTGGATACAAACCAGCATTTTCTTCAAGATTGATGCAATGAGAACAGAGAAATTATTCACTGGGTAAGAGAAAGTTCACAGTGAAATGACATCAGAAGAGGTCTCTTACCTATTTCCTAAGGTCAGGGCTAGGGATAGCCAGCATGAGGCCACCACAGTTAACTGTATCTGCTACAGCTTTCCTGCCCCTACTGGGTGAGCTTAGCAGCAGGTTCTATTTCTGAAGAGAGTAAGTCTGCTGAGATGTCTTGAATTAAGAGAATAGATTCTAAAACAGATGTCCTCACCCCAAGAATTGAAGACAAGAAGGGCTTTTTGCGACAGTTCCAAAAGTTTTCACACTGTGATTACAGATCAGGAAAATTTGGAGTCCAACATGGAAACCTGTGAAGCGCTTATAAGTGTGCTGATGGAAAAGACCATGCTGCCCTCAGGCAAGTCACAATGTTTCTGTGCCTCAGTTCCTCATCTATAAAATGAGGATAATCTTTCCTCTCTCCTATACTTTATCTGTTTTGACTATGTAGACTGCCAGCAATTCAGAGCTGTCTTTTATTGGGTGTGTCTGTACAGTGCCTAGCACAATGAGGCCCTGAGGCATTATATACACAAATAATTTATACTAAGCCATGCTTCTCTCACCTGAGACACCAGAACAAGACACCACTCACAGCACATTGTGCTGATTTTGGATTATCCGGTCTCCTTTCCTTCTTTGCTCCTCCATGAACTAGCCAACAACATTGACAGTTACATTACTGTGATGATGCATCAGGGGTAACACTCCACAGAGATGGATGGAATAGTTCAAACCTCTCAGTGCTGTTGTTTCAAGATGGCTGTAGACTCAGGCAGAGAATGATATATTGGTTACCCTGTATTCCCATTTGGGAGGCATCTTCACAGCCATGAAGGCTAGAGAGTTGTGTTTGAAATGGTAGCTGAGTACAAGATGGTAGCATCCAGAAAAGCATTCCACTTGCCAAATTGACATAAATTGACCTAATTCCACCTCTTCTATTAATCTAAGATATCAGCATCTGTGATACTATCCCCAGAATGAACTTTTGGATTCTTGTCTAAATCAACAGCCCTTTTAAAAGAGAGGACATTAACATTTAAACTATTTTCTCCACAGAGGGGCTAATTGCTGTGAAAGAAGGAATCAGAGAATGGTAGGTCAGGATTCAGTGACTGAAGAATATACCAAAGCTTCAAACTCACAAATAGGTGCAGTCAAGTCACAGTTTTGGGGAGGCATATTTTTATATTTCCTGACTTATCTACGGCAACCCAGTTTAGAAAGGGAAATTTTGATTTATTGAAGCTTGAAACTGAGGAGGCAATATTTTAGCCTACTAAACTCTGAACTGCTCTGAATGGCAACAAATAGATTATCTTAGACTTCGACAAAACTAAGACCTTTTACAACTCCAACACCTAGCACTCCTGAGAACATTAATTTGAAGACACTCGCTGATTGGTTGGTTTGAAGACAACGCTCTTTAACAACTCTTACCTTCCAGAGTTCTGCTCCATTTCTTTGCTATATTCTCTCATTTTCAGATTTATTATAGGGCTCCAGCTTGCCCATATAAATGTCACATAGCTCCAACACCATGTATTACTCTAGTGGCTGGCAACCTTTATGGGAGGTTGCTCCAGTTGGGATACATTCTGGCTCACTCTGCACAGGTGTGCGCTGGGGAGGGGACACCTCTACCACTAATCCTTAGCTCAGCCACACAACAATTCCACTTATCTGCTGAGCACTGGGGGGATGGAGGGGGAATCTGTTGGCAGCACACATGTACCTGTGGCAGTTTGGCCACCCCAGCTTTTGTTTTTGCTAGCGGGGAAAGAAAGGTTGCTCCACGGGTAGGGGGTGCTACCCTTGGAGCTGGGAGACCTGGATTCAATTATCTGCTCTACCCCAGGCTTCCTGTATGACCTTGGGCAAGTCACTTAAGCCACATCCTCACTAGGGACTAGGCACCTAAATACCTTTGAGGATTTGGGCCTTAGAGAACTAAGGAACACCAAGACTATCTGTGAAATCAGTATACATACATTTCTCTGCTTCATTGGGGGGTTGTGAGGATAAAGTGGTGTTCAGATATACTGTGATGAGGACCTGAGATGGACCAGGATGGCATCAGGTGCCAAAATACAGAGGGGAGCATATCAAGCATCTTGTAAGCCATCAGTAAGTAGTGCTGTTGTTAAATTTGCTCCACTGCAGCACCGCCACATTCTACTTTGTACAAATTATGTCTCAGACCACTTCCATACCCCTGTAGCAGGCCAGCTCCAGGTTATCGCCCTGCCCTTCTCACTAGCATCGCTGCAAAAGGGACATGTCTGCATTAGGTCCTTTGTAAATAGTTTTTTTAATGTATTCTTCCTCATCTCTGTTATTGTACTACAAACCGGATTAAAGTAGTTTGGAAAGATTTTGTTTTGCTTTAATAAATTGAGTATACCATTTTTGTATATGGTTATATACCCCATCTCCAACGTTAAAATGCATAAAGAAAAGTAAATTTTAGTTTAATATTATACTTCAACAAAAGACTTCGGGCCTGAGCCGCAGCTAGTGTAAATTAACATAGCTCCATTGATTTCAAGGGCCTTCGAGTTGTAATTTTCTAATCACACTTCCTTTTTACCAGATTACTCTCCTTTCATAGGCACCTACCCGCAGGAATGTATATGGCAAATAGTTCTGGAGATTGCCTTCACTGAGTCTACACTGATGTACATCTAGTGAGAAGCTGGGTCTTAAACTTCCTTGAGTGTAGCGTTTTCATTTCACAGCACAGAGCTTGCTCATTTAACTACATATTTACCGAGAACAAAGGAAAGACTGTGCCAATGTCCTGCTATTTAGAGGCCCCGTCTACACTTACCTTGGCGATTCGGCGGCAGTCGACAGGAGATACGCAAGTGACATAAATCACTTGCGTATCTCTCGTTGACTTTGCAGCATCTCCTCCGCACGGCGTCTATACTGCGCTGCGTCGAAGGGAACAGCGCTCCCTTCGATGCAGCGCTACTCCACTTACGGGGGTGGTTTTCCTGCGTCGCTTCCTGGATCGACTGAGCGCGTCTACACAGACCGCTCTGTCGATCCAGAGCAATCGATGTGACGGCGGCGAATTTGCCTCTGTCAGTGTAGACCCAGCCTTAGACTTGAACAAAGTGGAAGTGAACGTTGTAGATGTAAAAGCAACCCTTTTCAAAAGGAAAACGACTTTGTCCGTGTCCCTCGGCACTATGTGCATGGATGGTTTGCAACAGAACAAAAAAATGTGGCCTTGCACATCACCCATGTCAGAGATTAGAGCACTTGAAAACCCTTAGGAGCTCAATCACTTTCTGGGACCTGAAAGGCTCTCAGGCAACATCTAGCTTCTTTATGCTGCTTTGATACGCACCTAAGAGTGAGGAATCTTAATGTGCAAGTATGTGTGAGGTTTTTATATGGAAATAACCCTAATGGGTATTAATCAGAAAACCTCGCTAGACTGTACCCTTATTAATATGAGCCAAGATCTTTCAAAACTGGGGGCCTAAAGTTAGGCTCCTGGGTCCTTGTTTTGGTATCTAAATAAATGGCTTGAATTTCCAAAGTGATGGACACCCAACAACTCCCGCAGAGGTTTCCTGTTAACAGCATCATATTAATATTTATATCTACTGATTCTCTGGATACCCTTTATCACTGCATCCATGATAAACCAGTACTTACTTAAATAAAAAGGGATCGCAGAAGTTAGGGAATTTGTGAGAATTTGATCCATTTCTTGTGCATAGTACACAAACCATCTTTTCTAATTGCAAATATAGATGTGTAAACATAAGCTTTATTCCCCTCCTCACTATGCACACTTAACCCCCAGGAGCATTAATGAGAATTATTCATGCGCAATGAGTGGAGAATAGACCCTTCATGAATAGGGCCCTTGTTGATATAATGAATACATTTAACCATTCATGTTTAAGGAGGTGCTGAACTATTCTGCGAAGCTGCCATGACCTGTCTGATATCGTGAGATTCTGAAGGTGGATCTCTGAAATTCGTCTTTTGTTTGTTTTGTAATGGACAGGACAAATGTCTGGATACCAAAATGAGGGCCTTGTGCTCTTCTCCTCTGAAAATAATGGATTTCCAGAATGGCTTGGTGGGTGGAAGAATCCTAGAAAAGCAGAGTGGTCTGACCAAAGATGGCAGGTGGAATAACCAGAGACATACAACATCAACAAGGGCCCAATGCAGTCCTCAGATTTGTATATACAGTTTCAATTCATTTCAGTGGAAGCCCCATAGAAATATTAAAAGACCAAATAGAAGTCGTACTGTCCCATCAGGAAATGGTAGATCACGTGGTAAAGTCTGACTGCTAGTTAAAGATTTAACTGGAATAACTTGCTATCTGCTGCCACTGGTGGAGTCACTACAGAATTGCCTGACTACATGACTAGTCAGCAAAAACAGAGATCAAAATGCAAAACAGAGCACGTGGGGACATTACAGGTATTAATGACATTTCCTGAAGGATTCGGAGTCCATAAAATAATGAATACATTTACTAGCATCATCTATGAGAGATCTAGAATTCTTCCAATATTGACTGCTTTGTATAGCCTCCAAACCAGGGCTCTAAAATTTCAAATGACAAACCTCTTTATATATGAGTTATGCATGCATGCATGAATAAATTGAAGATATAATTAATTTGGCACCATCTTTTAAAATTGATCTTTTAAAATGAGCAAATTAGATGCAGTCTTATTTTAATTAACACACCTGATGGACAATGCTTACCCAAAATGTGACATGGTGTTGCAGCATTTTGCATTACTAATTTGTCAAAACTGATCATGTGCTTGGTGCTGTACAATAGAAAGCTCCTGCCCAAGGTATCTCCAATTTAGCATGCCACACATGCATAAGATCACTGGGTCAGTGACCGTGTCATCCTGTGTGTTTGTATAGTGCCTAACACAATGGTGTCTCCAAGTGATTGGGTCTTTGGGTGCTATTACAATGTTGAATAATAATAGTGCCGTTGTACACCCTATACGACTTTCAATGGCCAAACAACATGAGAATGACAAGCCTCCCATTTTAATGATACATTTGCTACAAAAAGCTGAAACCTCTATTATTGCAATGTAGTAGTGTCTAGGAATATTGTATGTCTGAGCTATATAATTTATAGCCCTGTGGCATAATGGTTAGGCAAACGGACTGTGTGACTCAGTGTGTAGCCTTGAACAAATATTAACCGTTCTAGCTCTACTTCCTTCTCTGTAAAATGGGGACAACAATAATACTTTCCTTACCTGCTCACAAGGCTGTTTTAAAGATTAGCCTTTGCTAAACACTTAGGACATGCAAAGTGCTCATCTGGGTATAATTATTATTACAGAAAATGTTTAAATCTAGCCCACAGTGGAAGTAGCAATTGGATGAAAAATGATCCCGTGTTTCTAAATGCAGATCTACAAACACCCCTCCAAACACCCCTCCACTGCTAGAGCCGCAGCGGGAGACCAATGTTCAGAAAAGGTAATCAGAGAAGTTTCATCATGCTTATGCCTGAATTAGCTAACCTCCTGGACTGAAATCTTGGTCTGATGCTATCGCTGCTTTAAAAAATCAAAATATTAAGTATTATGCAGAAATGTTTTGCGATTTCATTTAAGCATTTCCTCTACTCCCAAAACAGCATGTAGCCACAAGAGCTTAGCATGAAGTGGTGACAATCTGTTGCTTCCAGTTCTCTTTATCCACGGAAAAAGAGAACTTGTTATATATTAAGTCAGGCATGTATATCATTTCATCTAGCGGTGCTTCTTCCTACAAATGTACTCTAGATAATATGAATGAAACATGTTACATCTTAAGAGGTATTCAGAGAACATATAATATGTAAACCAGGATGATTCAATCACACTAAACAGGGATACCTAATCAAACTGACTGACAAGATTGAAAGACTGGGCATAAATTCTCATTGTGTCACAGGCTTGGCTGGTGTTACGAAATTAATTCTGATCCATCAAAACACATTTTCCCATAGAAGCAGATGCTGTGCTTTAAAGCGATAAATGATGAGTACCTAATGAAGTATTATTAAGCATAAGCCTTTTATCGTGCCATTTTATGCTTTCATGTAATGGGGATCCAATTACAAAGCCGTTGCAATATGCTGAACTTTGTCTATATTTTTTATACACAAACATTTTTTTCACATGAGAAAAATCTGCTATATTGTCTAGGGTACATTTTACATATATCTTTGCATTTCTATGATCCTCAGCTTTATATCAGCTTACATGATTAATTTCTATAAAAGCTCTTACTAATTTTGATTTTATTGATTTATATAGCACCTATTACCATGGCAGCTTTGTTTCCATTTATCATGTTAATGCCTTTTTATTAGCTCTGCCCTTTTGTAGAGAGCCTATTACTGTAAGTAGAAAGAGGGCTAAAGTCTTACAGTACTGTCTGTAGCTAAATAAAAGACCCCTAACATTTCCTTCCATAGTTACCATGGGTTCAACTTCAACAGTGGGAATGCTAATGTAGAGAGAAATCTAGATAGCCACCAGCATATTGAAGGACCATGCAGTGCAACCTTGATTTTTAGTAAACTTATTCCGAGTCTGAGATACAGTATAGTATAAGAACCACTACATCTTAGGAGAATCAAAATAAATAAGCTCAACAGAACCTTCCCAGCTGAGATAGCAGCTCTGTGCTTTCTCTCTCTGATAGGTGGTAGATAGCTTTCTTCACAGGTTGAGCTGATCCTATCAAGTTGTCATTAATGAGTCTGGAATTTCTCCAGAGGGAATGCTTCCAATTTCTGGATAATTTCCAAGTGATCGCTATACATCCAGAACAAAGGATTGGAGTCTAGTGCCTATGGACATGTCATTCTTGGACAGATAGACTTGAAGTGATCTGCTGTAACTGTTTCTGGAGACAGAGAAATCCCATCTAATCAAAGACATGAGGTCTAGATATGTCAATCACCATCTGAAGAAACTGAGACATTTCAAACTTGTATACCTGGCAGAACTAACAACTCCTGCAGAACCAGTTACATTCCCTTTTTGCCCTTTTGGAGGAGAGCAGGGAATCTTTTATTTTCCCACCATTCCAATAACTGCCTTAACCGGAAGCTTTCCACCAGAGTGGTTAGGTGCAGCCATTAACTGCTTGGTTTGAGAGTCGGCCTTCCATGACTTCAGCTAAGCAGAAAATCCAGATGCAAACTGGAAAAGACAAGAGGCATCAGAAACAAAGGGCACAAAGAGTGTTGAATATCCAAGTTCCTTTTCTGAACCTAAAGAGAAATACTATCTAGTCATTCAATTGCCTTCCTTGGTTTTCTTACCCCTTTTCCTTCCAGTTGCTCTTGCTCAGGCTGAGTGTCCGGCATGCTGGTGCTCTATTTTGAATCATGGACTCCTAATATTAATGAGGATATGAATGGATGCTATGGATATCATCCTCTGAACAGTCATGCTCAAATTCAGAAAGTACTCCTTTCCTAAAATCCAAAGTAGACCTGCTAGAGAATGAGGGCCATGTTTTCCTATTGCGTTTGACAGGGAATTTCCAAGAAACCTAAGGAAGTTAATAGATCCAAGGCCAGAAAGGACCACTGTGAGCATCTAGTCTAGCCTCCTGTGTAAAACAGGCCATAGAACTTCCCCAGAATAATTCCTAGAGCTGATCTTTTACAAAAACATCCAATCTTGATTTTAAAATGGTCAGTGATGGAGAGTCCACTGTGATCCTTGGTAAATTGTTCCAGAGTTTAATTACTCTCACTGTTAAAAATATATACTTTATTTGCCATCTGAATTTGTCTAGCTTCAACTTCCAGTCATTGGATCATATTAAATGTTTCTCTGCTAGAATGAAGAGCCCATTTTAAAATATTTGTTCCCCATGTAGGTACTTATAGACTGTAATGAAATCACTCCTTAACCACCTTCTTAGTCTCAGGGAGATCACTCTATTTAGTTTATCAGGCAGATTTTCGAATCCTTTAATAATTTGCGTGGCTCTTCTTTGAACCCTCTCCAATTGATCAACATCCTTGATAGCTCCTCAACTCTATTGAAAGGCAATAAATTAATAAATAAAGCCTAATTACTTCCTTGCATACAATTTTTTGAGGAATGTTCATAACTATTGGATTATGAATTTGAACTATGGGATTGCTTGCTCTTCCCTTTTTGTAACACTGGGGACCTATCAAATTCCTCATCTTCTGATAAAGTTGAGGAAGATGAACTGGAGCATAAAGGGATGGCCTGAATTTTTCTCTTGTTACACTGGATTTCTTTCCTTTATTAGGTTTATAGGAAAGTCTGATCTGAATCACTAAATGAGTCACTTTTTGCTCACCCGAACTAAATGTTCATGCAAATCACTGAGGATATGGCTGGTTTTCTGAGGCTCAGGGATAGGAGGATGGAGAGTCCCATCTGGCTGCAGAGCAACAAATTCCATCTAAGCAAATTTAAACAGATTCTCTGCTTATGGATTGCACCTGGGGACAGGGACCATTACAGAGTGGGCAGCTGATCCCATGTCGGCTACAGATTCATAAACGGTGGAGGAAGTAGAGGGAGAGAAAGGAAAATATTGCCACTGGCAGGAGTCCTGCCTGTTTTTACAACAACCACCATGGCGAGTTAACACTTCGGGTGGAACATTGGAATCTGAAGACCTGTAACATGCTAGCTGAGAAGAATAATGTAGACTGCCCAGGCCTCTGGAGTAACTGCTGCCTTACCTGAGCTGTCTTCCCTCAGAGTGGGGAAGTTGGGGGATGGGAGAACTTCAGATTCATGCCCTCATTCAGCAGGGACCTAGTCTAATTTCATGCTGCTCTGCAGGTTGAGGCACAAAGAAGTTGATTTGCTGGAGGAATGAAGAGAACTACAGAAGACGGAGGTAGCAGTCAGGAAGGGTCTCTCACCCTTTTATTGCTACTTTTCCTCTACAGAGCTCAAAGCATTTCACCAAAGAGGTATCATTATCCCCATTTTACAGTTTGGAACACTGAGGCACAGAGCGACTTGCTCGAGGTCACTCAGGAGGACAGCAGCAGAGCTGGGAATAGAAGCCAGGTCTACTGAGACCCAGTTCACAGCTTTTTCAGCTATGGCACGAGTGTGACCCAGAATCTGTGGCTTAAACCACTAGGAAGAAAGCAAGTGTGTATCTAGTGTACACGTGAATTTTAAGTGCTCTAGGAAAAGGTGACATACTGTACAGCAGAGCACCATCCAGGAGCTCTGGCTAGTCTACTGCAATTGCAGAGATTTTCTGCAGAAAACCATGAGATCATGTAAGTAAAAGGAAAGGAAAGACTTAGAAAATTCACCTCAAATTTCTGCATCATTTCTAAGCATTAATGTAGTCAAGCTTCAGCACCGGCCACAACTCCTCAGATACATCCCTTGTTCAATGCTATTGATTGCAATGGCATTATATCAGTGATGAACTTGGTCGCACAGGATCAAATATCAGAGTTAAGAGTAAACTTGAATTTAAATTACAATTCGTAACAGAATTTCAGTCACTAATTCTGATGTGGTAAAAGCTTTCCAAGGCCAGTGAAATGAATCCAATTTGCATGTGGTGCACAGAAGAGTTATGAATGATGGCACAAAGCTGTTTGAGCAAAATGCATTTCAGCACCACTCCTTTTGCAGTGGGAATTACACAATTCTTATTAAGATGAGAGAAATAAAGAGCTGAGCAATAATAAAAGAAAGGAAAATAAAGCAGTGCATGACACGTTTTATAATAAAAAAGTAACTTTAATGGATATTCTCAGACAGCTCCTGCTTAACACAAGCTTTGTCATAGATTTCACTTGGAACAGTGTGTGTACAGCACATACTGTATAAGGCCAAATCCTCAGCTGGTGTAAGTCTGCAGAGCTCCACTGACATCATTGACAGGGACTACAATCAGTGACGTCATTGGAACTACATGTATTTATACCACATTAGGAACGGGCCCAGGGTCTGGAAAGTGCTTTAGGATATGAAAAATTAGTTTTACTATTAGTTGAACAAACACCAACTATAGCTCCTCGCAGACATCCCACACCCTCCTTCAGCCTGATATGCAAAGGTGCATCTCAGCTTTTAAATATTACTCTGTAGTATCTGAGCACCTTCCAGTAGCACATTAAACAACATGACTAACATCTGTCACATGGGAAAAGGAGGAGTGCTGATACCACACTTCTATAGACAGGTAGGGTTCTCCCGTCTACTGGTAGTAGAAGTTTGACAACCCAAATATGGCAGGACTGGGCCCACTCTTTACAAGTGTCACAGAAAACATGTACCAGTAAAAATGACACAGTTGCCTCTTACTAAGGTCCTGTCTACACTTACCTTTGCGATTCGGCGGCAGTCAATGGGAGATACAAGTGACGTAAATCACTTACGTATCTCCCGTCGACTTTGCAGCGTCTTCTCCGTGCGCCATCCACACTGCGCTGCGTCGAAGGGAACGGCATTCCCTTTGACGCAGCGCTACGCCACTTACCGGGGTGGTTTTCCTGCATCGCTTGCTGGATCGACTGAACAGGTCCACACAGACCGCTCCGTCGATCCAGAGCAATCGATCTGACGGCGGCGAATTTGCCGCTGTCTGTGTAGACCAAGCCTAAGACAGACTTGAGACGAACCTGAACTGAACTGACCCATAAAGTCCATCACACCACATCTCTGCTGTTATGCCTACAAGAAATCAGCTAACTGCGGCTGGTCAAGTCAAAAGAGCCAATATTTATTTTAAAAAGCAAATATCAAAACCAAACAAAAAGCCCATTCAGAGGATTCAAGAACTATCCAGCTATGCACACAGGGCATGATCCAAAGCCACTGGACAGTCTTCCCATTGGATTCAATAGGCCGCCCTCAGCAAACCCATATAACTGAACCACTTTCTTACTGTTCCTTTCACCTCACCCCTTTCCCTCCTATTGTGCATTACCTTCTGTTGTGTAGAGCCTTTAATTAGATTGTAGACTCTTCACAACAGGGACCTTGTCATCCTCTGTGTTTGTATGGTGTCTAATACAAGGAGGCCCCCCAATTCTGACTGAGGCTATAAGTGCTGCCACAATACGAATGACAAATAATAAAACAAAGTGCTGGTCACTGTAAAAATAATTTGTGGTTTCCTACTGGGTGATGAAAACCCCACAAACACAAAGGTAATTAAATGAAGAACTGATGTGCTGGGAAACACTTCAATACTTAATTAAGAGGACACAAAATAGAAGGCTGTATAGCTTGACAACAGATATTGTTAAGTGGTTCAGAGTTAAGACTTCTGGTGGAGTTGGGAACACTTAATGCACAAGGAAGATCAATATTGCCCTTTGTGCACGTCTTACCTCCTCCCACTTAATTAAAGAGAAACCTCCGAGTCAGCCAAAGTTTAAAAGCACATTAACTTTTAAACATCTGTAACTATTCTCTACTGTATGTCACTTATTTTTGAGAGAGTTTGCTAGTCAATGGGAACATTCTATGTGAAACTAGCGCGCTAAGATGACTACCTTTCCTCAGAAACATCATAACAGATTGCTACTTGACATTACACTGAGAAATCTAACTTTACTGTTCGTAGGCAAAGGAACAGTCCATCTCTTCCTTCTGAACACATACCCTTTCTCCCATGTTTTGCCTATGATACTAGCAGGGTCTCTAGAGAATGGAAAACAAAGAGGCAAACTTTCTATTTAAGTTTGAAAAGTTTCTTTCAGAAAGAACTCTTTTTATTTGTATCCACAGAGACAGTCTTCACCCACTTGTAAATGCTCTGAAATAATTAGGGGTTAGCTAGTCCCAGCCAGGCATGGGTCTGAGACATCCCCACCCCTTGCTTTTGTGACCCCTCTCAAGTTGTGACTCTGGCCACGGCATGAAGAACAGGTGCGTCTTGCCTATGACTCCCCATTGTAGACAAATGGTTGGGGAAGGGGTGGAAAGGCACAGGGAGTGCAAGGAGCCCTGACTCTGTCCCCACCAGCCAAAGAGTAATTTGCTGGTCACGTAGGAGGAAAGAAGCTGCTTCACAAAATGGGGTGAAGCAACGTTTTCCCCTCCCTAGAGCATGCAGGGACTGAGGGAAGAATTGGAGTGTTTCAAGTCACAGTGCATAGGTTGGGCTCCTCCTGGGTTGTTGCAGATGTGAGCCACCCTGGTGGTCAAAACCTAGCAATAGCTAAAAAAAAAAAAAGAGGTATAAGAAATGCTTCTTTTGAAAAGATAATCGGACATATTTTAGAAAACTAGAAAACAGGTTGTGTCCAGACAAGTCTCATCAAACATTTCATTAGCTTTCATACTTCTCCCTCAGGCCCTTATGTAACACCTCCTTGCTCCTGGTGTCTACTACATTATTAGCACAAGAGACTAGTAAAATAGCTCAGGTTTTCAAAACACTGCTCTTATGAATCTCTTCATGTCTCAAAATCATAATTAATATCTAACTTTCATACAGAACTTTTATCCACAGATCTGAAAGTGCTTTACAAAGGAGAAGACAATGGTCACCTGCATGGACTCCACACAATGGGCTACAGATATAGGAGTTGCCATAACAGAACAATCCATCTAGTCCAGTATCGTCTCTCTGACAGAGGCCAGCACCAGGGGCCGGATTCAAACCCCAGTTAAGATTATGGAGGTCTTTCCACTTCAGTGGGCTTTGGATCGGGCCCCAAATGATTTAAAGAAAGGGTTAAAAGTAACCCAACCTAAATGGACATTTATGCAATTGAGTGTCTATAGCTTTAATCACTTCTTAACCATAATAGTTAATAGTTGACTTACAACCTGAAATGAGGGTTGATAGTCCTCCTGCCTTTTAATCCTAGTTCTCTGTATTATATTCTTAAAACCCAGGCATACTATGAGATATGTCTAGATAGACAGATGATAAATTCATGTAAGTGTTTAATCATTGAACTCTACAAAGCTCTTTGCCTCTGCAATGTCCCGTGATAATGAGTTCCACAGGTTAATCATGCACTATGTTAAAAAAAGATCTTTTAGTAGGTATAAATGTTTTGCTTTTTCATTTCTTTGGGTGATGCTTTGTTCTTGAATTGTGTGATAAGCTAGATAGAAACCCCTGACCAATCATTTCCATAACATTCATAAATTTAGAGGTAATAAATATCACATACTATATTAGCTGTATAAAAGCTGGGTTCTGTGTATTATTCTGTACCTCCATGTTGCCTCTTATTCAAATCTCTAAACAGAACACTCCTAACCTTTTTCCTAAGTCATCTTGCACCTGAAAATTGAAATAGAAAATTACAGTACTTCTATTTAGAGAAAGCAAAGAAAAAAAAATCAAACTATAACTTGTACTTTATAAGAGCTTTCTATTGACTCAATTGTTAATCCATTTTCCATAGAAGGGATTATGAAAAATGTTCCTGTATTGAGTCTTTCCCAGACATCACAGAGTTCTTGTTTTTCTTAAGTTAAAAAGTATGGTAAAGAATAGTCAATTATCAGATCTTGTTTTAGCATATTTTAATGAAATCGGATGTATGGAGACAATCAATGAACTATAGTAGCACACTTCTTTTTTACAACAGCTCTAGCAAAAGCACAACTGCCGCTTCTAATTATAAAAAAGTTTCCTTTGATTTTAATGTGTGCCAAATGTATTGAATTTTGTCCCACCTGTGTACTAGTTAAAAACTGGGTCAAATTTTCCAGTGAAGTTAGGTCAGGAAATAATTTGGCCCTATAAACCTAAACTGCTCCTAGCTATCCAGTATCCCCTCTTCTGTGGCAGGTGCCCAAGAGACTTTGAAAAAACCTTTTTAGATCCAGAGAGCCACAGAGATTTACCCAGTTCTGAGATTTATTGCAATAGCAACTTCTCAGAATATAAACACAGTAGTGTAAAATCAAACTGCAAAGATTTGTCAAGGGTAAAGAGTATCTGGTATCATTAGCTATGACTGAATTTTGAAAGTATATCTTCAATTTTTCTCAGGCATCCAAAAAAAGTTTATGTTTTTGTTTTGAATTTAAAAGCCACATGATTACAACAATCAGACACTCAAGAGTTGCTGCTCTGAAGGGAACTTTTTAAGAGGACTGCGTAAAGAGATCTGCACAGCGAAAATGAGTCATGAACATTCAGGAAACTTTGTAGCCAAATGTCGGTATATGTAAGTTTTAGCTGGCATTGTTTCCCCCCAATTAGTCTGGGATCTCTGCTCTTTCCTCCACGCAGAAAAATGCATGGGACTGGCACTGTCTGACCAGCTTTGCCCCTAACCTCCGCAAGGATGACTCAGAGGAAAGTTCAATCAGGTTTCAGAGGGGACACTGTCCCCGAATCCGTTCACGTCTCACCGAACTATTGCAGGAAAGTTCATCTGCTGTTGTCCGCATCTATTTAAACACCAGGGCACCCTCCCACCCTCCGTCTCTGCCTCGGGGTCTGTGCGTCTCCCCCTTGTCCTGGTGCTGCCCTGGGTCTGGGCGGTGGTTAGCCTCTGTCCAGATTTCCAAAGCAGTTTCCTTTAGGTCGGACAGCGTGTCCCTGCTACCAAAGGGGCCCGGCGCAAACGTGGAGGGGGGCTGGGAGAGGAAAGCGTTAAGGGCAGTACTGACCGGCAGTGGGCACATCGGGAACCAGCTTGAGCGGGCCGATCTGCCGGATCTGAAACGCCGTCCTCACTTCGTGGCAGCTGGGAGACTTGAGCGCAGAGACCCCGCCGCACAGCCCCGCAGCCGCCAGCAGCAGGAGCCCGAAACGCCGCCGGCAGAAGACCCCAGGGCTCCTGTCACCGGCCATTTCCACATTCCCCCCGGGCGCAGCGCCGAGCCAGGCACCGCAGCGCGCCCGCCGCTAGCCAAGGCCAGTGCCCGAGCCCGGCCGCGGGACTGGCGCCCGGCCGAAGTTGCGAGCTGCGGGGGGCTTCGTGCGCTCGGGCACCGAGCCGCGCGGGAGCCTCCGAACGCCGCCACCAGCTGAGCAGCCGCGCGGGAGCCTCCGAACGCCGCCACCAGCTGAGCAGCCGCGCGGGAGCCTCCGAACCCCGCTGCCTTGAGGGTGTGCGCCGGCCGCCGCCTAGCCCCGCTCGCTAGGCTGGGTCTGGCAGGGGAGCCTCCGATCCGCTCATTGGCTTGTGCTATAATTAGACTAAAAAAAAACCTCGCGAGGGAGTCTCCTTTAAAGCCGCACTGACTGACTCCGCAGCTAGCGGGCAAGCTCGCCGCCGGCCCGCCCGCCCGCCCCGTTAGCCACCGCGGGGAGCCCGCCGCCGAGCCTGCATAATGGGCCGCCGGGCGAGGCTGAGCGGCACGCCCAGCCCGCAACGCCCCGTGGGCTCAGATTCACCAGACTGCCAGGATACCCAAACGCCGGCATTCACAGCGGCCCCTGGGGAGAGAAAGCACTAGGGAGGAACTCCTGCCCCACTGAAATCCAAGTCCCGTGCGGCTAGGATGCTCACCCCCTCTCCCCCCGGGCGGCGGCTTCCGACCCCTTCCTGGGGCCGGAGCAGAATCTGCGCGCAAGGTACACCACCAAACTCCGCACGGCGAGAGAAAGGAAACACGCTCAGGCCAGGCTTGTAAAGCCCTCTGTATATTGGGAAGACTTTCAGATACCAGGGATTCAGGAGCGCTTTGGCAAAGCAGCACGGTCCTGCTGTAAACTCCTGGGCCTTGGAGCAGGGAGAGGGAGCCCACCTGTGACCCTAGCTGTGCCACTGAATTCCTGGGTGTCTCTGGGACAGCCACTTCACTGCCCTCTACCTCAGCTTCCCTCCTAGCAGACAATTACCATAATCTACTTTATACTTCATATGTGCCAAGCACTTTGAGATCCTCAGCTGAAAGAAGCTCTGAAAGAACAAAGTATTTAGTATTATTTATGTATGGGTTGTGCTAGACCCCATGCAAAATGCAAAGCACTCAGATACAAGGGCTGGGCTATACAACCACCTAGATAGAGCTCCACTTCAAACCAGGCCAAAGTCTGATTCCTACTGAGTTTCATTTTAATTGAGCCCCAGCATTTGGGGAGGTGTAAATTCACGTGAACAGACAAAAAGGGGGAAGGGGGCTTTCTGGTCTTCAGTCACTGGAATTTAAAAAAAGACTTTTACAAAGTGATTCATGAAATAGCATCTGAGAGTGGTTGTGGTTTTTAGAACCCCAGCTACATAGGGCAGGTATCAGGGAAGTTTGGGTAGGATCGATTTATAGAAGGGTTTCCAAAGGAGGGAAATCCATCCTAAAGAGACAAGCTCCCCCAGGGAAAGCAATGCCTGATTCCAAAGGAAAACAGATTTAAAGATGAGGGAGTACATAGTCAATGTTTAATAACAGCAGTAGATTTAAAAACCACAAACAACCACAAAAACCTAAGCACAGTAGGCTGGAAAATCCTGGGCAGTTTGTTTGTTTTATATTCCAAAAATCCATATAGAGGCCATTGATTGCCAAAGGAGAGTCCTCAGAAGACAGTTAATAATTACCAATGGACACTATTGTAAATGGGAATACCTTTAATTTCACACCCAGGAAATCCATACATTTCTCTCTATGCTAATAGCCAGTTCTTGCAGTAATTCAGTCAGAGATGAATTCTGTTGCACTTACAGGTTTTCAAGCAACATAACACTGAGATTACTTTGAGAACCCATTTGGTGTTTTAGATGATTCCTGGAGGCATTAAAAACACATAAGCCAATAAATCTGCCTGCAAATGTATCAAGTGTCAGGAAGGGCTCTGCCGCTAAAGGTACATATCCATGTATAACATGCTTTATAACAGAGAGCTTACATGCTGATTGTGTTACCAAAATAAGCTAGTCTCCTCTTTGGAGACCTGATCTCATATTATCTACATAGGCAAAAAACTTCCCCTCCCAGTGGAAATTTTGCCTCTGTATCAAATATAGGACTGGTCCTACTGGCCAGAGTTTGATCTCAATTATAACTGCGAATCCAGAGTAACTATTGACTTCAGTGGAATTACATCATTGTAAACATGGAGTAATTGAGATCAGAAGTTGGCCCTTTGTGTTTAAGAAACTTGCCACTCACCAGACAGGCTGGGAAAGATTCTGTGCCCTGTTTCCTGAGAGCTGAAGTACAGATTGCACAGGCCAGGTGGGGAGAGAAGGTGGCTGCTGTGTGAAAGGATCCCTAGCATAAGTCAGAGAAGCCCTAGTCAAGCATTATAGCTATTCCTCTTCTCACCCTCTAGTTTCAATCTTGTAGGGAGGTGCAGCATAGATCCTGTGTTACCCCTTTGCTGCCCCCCAACCCTTTGTAGCCTCTATGTACCACTGGAGAATATCAAGACTGTACATTTCTGTACATGACTTCTCTGTGGCTAGACCCTAGCATGCAGTAGCCAGTTCCACTGCCACGGAGGTCATCTGCAGGCCTTTGCTGAAGTTTCAGGAGTTGCCCTGCCCTGTCAAATGGATTAGTGCAATCTGCAGCATACACAAGTGTTCTGCACCCAGGAAAATGTATAAGTATTCTCAAAGCATCAAAAACAAGTCAACTAGGCTAATTTGCATGGCATCATGCATGCAGAGCATCTTATGAACTAAAAGAACTAGCGTTGAGGCCATTACATTTGATTTTTTTAAAAATTACTTGCACTTCTCAATATGCTTTTAATGTTCTGAAGGAACAATGGGGAGCCCACCTGTAGCTAATTTAACTTTTATAAATTCCCAGAGGTGGTAATGAAAAACGGAGCAGTTTAATACTGTAGATCAGCTGTCTTTGTTATATTTCAAAGGGGAGGAGTGCAGATCCTCTGAGTTTTTTGCCTTTATTAACTTTTTTCATCAAGGCAGTTATAGATTAATTCTTACCATTTTTGTAAAGTAAAATCCAATTTGATTCAAAAACACTTATCATGCTAACTAAAATCAAGAAAGAAAAAGTATGGTTCAACCACATATGGATTTTCTATCAAAAAAACGAGCCACATTAGAAAAGCATGGGTCTCTCCACAGTTCTGAGCTCCAGTTGTTATTTATTTGAATTGCAGTAGCTCTAAGTAGCTCTAAGCCCAGTTGGGGATCAGCACATCATATAATGAAAAGAATTTGCAGTCTAAGGCCTCAATCCTATAAACACATATACAAATGCTTAATTTTAACATAGGCATAGTTCCTTCAATGGAATTACTCTCATGCTTCCAGGATCAGGCCCTAGATATAAGAGGGGAGACAACAGGTGGATACAAAAAAAACAGACAGAGGAGCAGGAAGTAACAGTGAAATGATTATTAGCATAATAAAATGAGGTCAAGTACCCCAACTGCCTGGTTATTCTCAATTGTGTGGTTTTATGAATCCAAGGAAAAGACAAGAAGTTAGCCACAGTTGCATTTTTTTTAAGCTTTGGGCCCAATTCAGGCAAAGTCCACTTTGATTTCAATGGGAGTTCTGCCAGAGAAAAAAAGATGATGGATCTGTCCAATAATTTACTTGATAAATAACAGCATTATTTGCCATATATATTACTCTATTAATAGTGTCTGATAGTTCTATTTAAGGGCCTGAGCATCTAATTCCATGGAATGTTTGCCATTGTCTTCAAAGGGGGTCAATGGTATCAATGATTAAACCTTTTCTAGGGTGACTGTTAATCAAGATGCCACATATTCATATGCTAAGACTGGTTTGTTTTGGGGTGGTTGTTGTTGTTTTGGGTTTTTTTGGTCTTTTTATGGGTGTGTCAAATAGTTTGGTCTAGATATATATTTTCTAAATGGGTTCTTATTTTGTTATAATGAGCCATCCCATTGTAAGGTATTACTATTAAACCACAAAATATACTGTTAAGGGCCTGAATTATACACATAAAGAAAATCTGGAGCTGGAGTTACAACTATATGTTGTCTGGGTTACTAAAGTACATAAATTATGAAAAAGCATTCATGTTTCTGAAAGCTTTGGAATAACTAAGCAGAAGAAGGTGAATTAAAGATGGTCCACTTGGATATATAGTTTCATGTCTGAATTTCTTTTCTGTGCAGATAAAAAACAGTCCACACACACTACATGAATATAACTTTTGCCACCGATTTAAATTGTATTTTTAAATAAAAAGATAGTCTAAAATTTATTAGTTTTATAGTAGATGATAATTTCCTAAGCAGTATTTAGACCACATAGCCCACCATTTGGCTAACTGTCTGAGTAGAGACAAACTAAAAACAAATATAATGTTGTTGGTATATGTGCATACTGGTGGGTGATAATCACTATAATTAATAAATACTATCATGAACTATGCACTAATATAAATTTATATAGTCACATTTTGCTCATTTACACTGTTGCAGTGCCATTAAAGCCCCTGAATTTATGTCAGTGTAACAGAGCATTATATGCTCCATGTGATATTATTTTGATAATGGTCTAACAATAAGTCTCAGTGAATGTTTACAATAATCTGTCATGTTGCTGCTTGAATAGTGAAGTGACTGATGCCTTACAAATCAGGAGTTTTCCTCTGCCATATGCTGATCAATTCCACGAGATGCTAAGGAACCTCAACACTCACTGACTACCAGGGAAACTGGGGGTACACAACACTTCACATGTGTTTCAGGATGGAGCCCAAATACCTTAGGCTCTGATCCAGCAAGGAACTTAAGCACATGCCCGACTCTCAGCTCAGGAGTAGTGACACTGCCTTATGGGAAGTACTCATGCTTAGGTGCCTTGCTGGATCAGGGCTTTAGATAATATAAATAGATATTTAGCCAAGCATTTGACATGACTTTGTCACTCTGCAGCAGTTTGCTTGGAACCATCACAATCCACCTTGTCAATGGGTATTCGTGTGTTTTTTTGGGGTATGCGTATTTACTAAGTTAGCCATATAGCATGACAGCCTAGAGTATCACATCAACCCTCACTACAAAGAATAGCAATATGAATATATACAAACCATCCACTATGGCCT
>ML675649.1:37522590-37673768 GCA_007922155.1 Mesoclemmys tuberculata | reverse complement strand
CTGTATTTCAAAGTAGCACCCTGGAAACCCCATATTCACCATTGTGATATGATTGTCATACGTTTGGTATAAATGCATGCCTCATGAGTTATTATTTTAAAAGTCTTGATTTGTTTAACATTAATATCCTGCTGGATTGTCTGTACCACCATTGTATGTGAAGTTATGAACTGCTGCTATATGTGCTATTGAAATATCTTGGGAGGTTGGGATATGCCCACAGTCAGACTTTCAGTAAGGACAAAGGAGCAGGCATCATTGGGTGTTGATGGCCCATCAAACAAGAATACGCTATCCTAGAGGTTCCTCAGAGAAGGCACGTATGCAATGGGGACTGCTTGACCAGTGGGGACTGCCTGAGCCCAAATCACAGCAAAGATCGTTCTAGCAGCTGGAAAAAGGTATAAAAAGAGAAACGGTGACACCATCATTTGGCCTTCCCCCATCCCCCACCACCTCCCTCATCTCAACACCTGGAAGATCACCTGGAAGACAAACACTTAGAACAAGGGAGTTTGTTCCTAGGCTGGAAGAGAGTCTAGGCTGTATATTGAAGAACTGTAAGCTGCTTGTACCATCTGTTTGGATGGGAAACGATTTGATTCAGATCTTGCTTAGTTTGTCTAAACTAGAATTTAGACTGCAAATTTATTTTTGAAGTAGAAAGGGAGAGCCTGAGGCCTAGCAGAATGGGCCTAGATGCAAGATCTGAGACTTGAACCAAGGTCAGACTTTAGGAAACAGCAACTGCCTACTTGCTTACAAGTTCACTGACTGGTGCAAGAACTTGGCAGAAACACAGCATTAGTAATGCACTGGCATTCCTAAAAGCAGTAGCAGAAACACAGTATTGTTAAAGCACGACTCCCCCGATACATGGTAATTGCAGAAACATAATCCTGGGAGACAGTCCAAGTACTCCCCAAACAGCAATACAATGCAGGGAGGCAATATAAGCTCTCCCCAAGATACAATAGTGCATGAACACAATCATGAAAGACAGTACAGAGACACTCCAACCTAAAGTAAAGACAGGAGAATGGATGAAGATGTTATGCTTGGTTTGGAGGCAAAATATGGAACAGCCGCCAACATCAAAGATGCACTGTAAAACTTGTATGCATCAGGGTATAAGAAGAGGGCCCTAGCAGAGGCATGTTCGTCCGGCCTAGGTGATAACCGAAACTTCTGCTAATAAGTGAGCTGGTCCATTGTAACAAACAAACATCCTAGCACCCCACTGGAACTACAGGTACATTAGCACCATGCTTCGCTTACAGTAAATCTGGCCAAGCGCCTTCGCCACCTAACCCAGTCTGTCATTATTCCTAGACAGTGCTAATGAGGTCTGCCGGCTCAGATAGCTGCAGAAGCAGAGATGGCATATGGAGGGGAACTCACACCAGCATCTGTGCCTGACTGATAATTTTTATTTCTTAGCTAATGAACTTTGATCTCTATGCCTGCTACTCATAATCACTTAAATTCTATCTTTCTGTAGTTAATAAATCTGTTTTACATGTTACCTACAACAGTGTGTTTTGGTTGCAGTGCTTGGGAAATCTAGCTCCGATTACAAAGGATGGTGCATGCCCACTTTCCTGTGAAGAAGAGACACTTATAAGTTTGCACTGGACCATTTTGGGGTGTAAGGCTGGCGAGCTGGGGGAATTGGCTGAAGCCTCTCTATTGCTGGTTCATGAGTGGCTGGGAAATCATTCATGTAATTCAGACTGGATCAAGCAGTAGTGGACCCTAAATCTTCAGTGGGATGGATTGTGGATGGGAATGGAAGTCTGTCCATGCTGATTTAGTTGGGAGATCAGGCCCTTAGTGTGCATGTCCATTAGTCAGTCCATAAAACTGAATAACCGAGCCATTACAAACTTACTTCATTTTTAGAGGCCCAGTTCAACAAGGTAAGCATCTGAGCAGGCCCACTGACTTCAGGGAGATTATTCACCTGCTGAAGTAACTTGCTGAATCAGGCCCTAAACACCAAAAGAGCCAACACTGCATGCAACTTTTCATTTAAAAACAGCTCGAGTTGTCTTTGGGCTTGTCTGCATGGAAACTTAATGCATGGCAAGCCTGGGTGTGACTTCTCAGTGCACTGACTGGCCAGGTGGGCCCTGCAACCGTGCACTAAAAATATGCGTAGCACAAAGCTCACTATGGAACTCTTAGTGAGTCATAACAGGGTCCACACAGCCAGTTAACATGAAGCAAGCTGCTGCACTGTAGATTCACACCCCAGCTTTCTTTGCATTAAATCTTCATGTAGCCAAGCCTTTTGACCCAAAAGTAGTGCAGAAACCTCTTTGAGAACAACCAGTAAACTTAAGACATTTTTCTTTTTCCATTTCCATCATTTACAGTAAACAAGGATTGTTCGAGGTGAAAAACAAAAATATATATATATATATATATATATATATATATATATATATATATGTTTCCAGGAGCTGAATAAGTGTGCCATGTTTCAGTGCAGGGTAAATTTTAAAACTGAGTTCTAAACTTCTAAATATGGACTTTTCAATATTAAAAGCACTCACTCATCCACAAAATAACCCTTAACTATATCAAGACTAGCAAGCACTGCTCAAATGTTGTTTCTGGTAATTTTGTTAGAAATTTTCTATCCTGTCAAAAACGATGAACGTCATGAAATTCTAACAGAACAGAAAAACTATCATGCTCTTTTGGCTAGGGAGTCCATTACCTTCTCTGCTCATTTACCTTCTGTGAGCATAATGGAAATAAGTGTTTCCATAACATGAATTGTTTCCTGTGCTGTATGAATTCCACATGGAAAAATGTGCACAGTCCTTTGTGAGGGTCAAAATGTAGAGTTACTCTGTTCTCGTATGATTCAGTGGATATTTTCCCTTTACTTATGCATTACCAGACCAACCCGTTCAAATGCCTGCGTAAAAAGCACCTTCTGCACTTACACCTTTTTGAGGTTAAGAAGAAGAAAATTCAACCCCCGAAAGGCACAGCTGTTAGCTATTCAGTAATGCTCAGCCATTCTATTTAGATCACCACCATCAAACAGCTAGGAAAGAAATGCTAACAGTATAGAAATCCAGCAAAAGGCAGGACACTCTCCTGTTATGCTTAAGGCTGAAAGCCTGGGCTTGTGCTCCAAACTAAGGGCAAAATTTCCTCTCAGCAGAGTTGGCCCAAGGCACATGTTAAGGATGGCATTGCACAGGGCTCTTCTTGGTCACCACTCACCTATTACCTCCTCCTGTGACCCCACCCCACCCTTACACCTCTTAAAGGGAATGTGCAGGTCCAGCTTTCCTGTGCCAAATTCCCTTAGTAGCTGCCAGGATTTTTCCTCCCTGGTCCCACAGTGCCAAGCAATCAGGGCAGGGGGTGAGGCGGAGAGTGGAAGCTGAGAAAGAAGGAAGGGCTACGAAGCAAGAGGGGAACAAGACTTTTCCTGGACCAGTCTGAATTGCATTAGATTGGAGTGTAATGAGACAAGCAAAGGGTTTAAGTACTCCATGTGGTGGAGGGAAGTTCAATTAAGCGTGATCCTGCTTAAATGCCTATGCCATCTTCAGCATGTTTGTGACAGCCAATGAAGATTTATTGTCTGGATTGCAAACAGGCAAAGGCACGATTGTCAAGGAGAATGTATGTATACGAAGTCCTTCATCTCGGTCACCACTTCAAATCTCCCCCAGGTTGTTAGTGGCCAAAGGACTTTGTCACCTGAAGGCCGATGGGTGGTCGGTGTGTGTGAAGCAAGTTTGGGATCTGAATCTAGTCACCAGCCGTAGAGAGCTCATGTCAAAAACACACCATCCCAAGTGGTACTCTCCAGAGATGCCAGGGACTGAACGGGCATGGAGACTCAACGACCTTCTCAGCCAAAATAACGGGGTCTCAGTCAGAGCTAGGCTGCAACGCATGTGTAGGTTTGGGAAGCTGGCACTGTAGATAGCTAGGAGTTCAGCTGCAAGTACTACTGGTCTGTTTTATTCACGTTCTTATGCTGCCCCATGTACTGTGGTATCCAAGCACCTATAAGCATTACTACAGCCATCGGCCTGATCCTACACCTCTTATTCCCATGGGCTAGATGCTGACCCTTTCCTTCTGTTGAATAGCACCTTAGGGGTCAAATAGTTCTACTGACGTCACTGAGAGCACTTGCAGGGTATGAGGCGACATGAGTGAAGGTATCTGAAGCTGGTCCATGTTTATTTTCATTTACTTCAGTGGGACTAAACAGAAGAATAAGGGAAGCAGGAATGAGCCTTATATTAATGTAAATTATTGACCCACCATGATTCTTCCAGAAATTCCCCCTCCTAAAAACAGCACTGCTGAGAATGGTATTTATAGATGCTGCAATTTGGTGTATTCGTAGCAAGTACTGTATTATCATTTAAAGTACAACCTCCTCCAATACAGTTCTTGCTGGAATCACCTCTCGGGAGCACTGGATTCAATGTTGTACTGAACTAAAAAATGTAAAAGGAAATGTGTCATTGGCTGATCTCAAGAAGGATCTTCCACACATACTGACATATGGTACCATATTGGATGTGTAATTTTTAACCACAGGGCAATTTAAGCCTAAATGTAAATGTTAAAAACCTGTCTGAAATTTCTGATAACCTATAAAACAAATGAACTGTCTTTTACATTTTTCCCCCCCAAAGTAGTAAAATAATTGGTTCCTATTACAGGCAAATTACAACACATTGGGATTGGCTTGTTTGACCTTTTTTTAAAGAAATAGCTGAATATCTAAAGCCAACCACTTTTTCTAAAGAAAATATTGCTTCTGAACCGGGTGCCTGTTGCATGAAGGAAATTCACCATCTAAATTACTAATCCCTAAAATACTTTAAAAGATTGGATAAAACAATAGAAGTGTGAATAACTTCATAATATTTGTAATAGCTTTTTCTGGTAGAACAAAATGTTCTAACTTCCATTTGTCTAGTTGGACACTCAGAAAAGAGGATTTCTGACAATGTGTCAAAATTTGAAGTTAATTAAAACTAATTGCTCGCTGAATTGTAAGTGATGCCACTGAATTTTCAAATAGCTCTGTTACCATAGGATGGATTTACTTAATGCTGGTCTCTCTCATGCTGACTTCTGTTTTTGACTTAATTGTATTGTTTGAGTTGTTTGTCTGTCCTCGAGCTTGTTACATTACACAGAAGGACATCTATACTGCAAGGTTCATAGTTAGGATCAAAACTTTATTATCAACATATGATGAAAACTCTTCCTAGGGGATAACTAGGTTGTGGAGATAAATGACTATGCTTGAAATTTCCCATTCCTGCTTACTCTAGAAATCAACTTTCTGCCTTCTAAATATTGGTTTACCTCTCATTTTGATTCTTAGCAGAATGGCACTTTTCCACGGTCCCAAATGAATCTATCTCGTGAATGGCAGCATATTGTGCATCAACACTAGCATGTGACTTGGGCTAAAGTAAATTTCTCTCTGCCAGCCGTAGTGGTAGATCTACTGGCATGTATGTGATCCAACCACTAGAAGGCAACATCAGAGAGGGAGAATGAACAATAGGACATTGTTAGGTTAGTTGCCGTGCACTCTTCTATGCAGTGGTAGAATCCCATCAGCAAGCCTACATCAATGTGTGAGCATTAGGGAGTGCAGCTTTGCTCTTCTTACTAGCTTTCTTCTCCTTACACATCTGGAAAGGATTTAAAACCAGGTTTCTAGGATTGCTGGGGGCTCAAGTCAGTACACTGAAATACCTTATATCTAATTAAGTAATTATATTTTTTGGCATGAGGACATGTCTTTAGAAGTTATCCCATGCACTCTACACTAGCCCCGTTTCCAGGGTCAAATCGTGCCCATACTCATTCCACTGTGCAAGGGAAGGTGACCAAAACAAAGAGGCTTCACAGGGGCATTTTACACACTGTGCATGAAGCAGAGCTGTACTTCAGCTCTTCCTGCAGCAGCACAAAGTGGAAAGGGATGGGAGGAGGTAAGATGACCAGTAGGTATCCACTTGCCAAAACTGCTATGTAGGGATCAGGGGTGCCAGCTCTTCCTACAGTCCACATGACTGACGACTAGCTTTGCCTGTGCTCCATGGGTAGGGGATGATTCTATTTCAACCAGATTCCACAGAGCTCACCTGCGCAAAGCATCCAAGCTTAGTTCAGGGAGACCCAAGAACTTGGCCTGTGGATTGTTTTATTGTTTTAGGAGAGTGGGTTGCATTACAATAAAGAATGCTGGTGTTCGTTTCAGACCAGTGTTTTCTGGTTACAGTTTGCTGAAAAAATGACATCATACTGATTCATATGTAGAAACATGCAATGCTTCACAAATGTGATCAAATTTCAAACTGTTTGTTTCATGATGCTCCTAGTTAATTACATAATGAAGGACAGTGACAGGTTGGTGGCCTGGAGGCGGGAGTGCGCACCTCAGGATTGGCACAAATAAATTGCTGGAAAATGCCCAAGGAATGTACTTGCCAAATTTTAACACATAGTTGCTGAAAATACAAACCTCATAAAAAATACATGTTGGGAAGAGTTTGTTTTAATTAGTATTCAATTTTGTTGATTTTAGACAAAATTCTGCTGCAGCTAAAACACATTTGCAAAATTGGGAGAGAAATCTGCATCTTCAGGGAAAACAACGACACTTATTGTCTCTGGATGAAGAAAAATTCAAAATCAAATTCTGTGCTAATGGTGTAACTTCACATTTTTCCTCCAGTCACTCCTGTGCTAAACCCACAAGCCCCAAATGAACTTGCACAGGTGTCACTAAGGGCATAACCTGAAGACAATGTGTTTAAAACAGGTAACACTGAGGGCATATTTGAAAGCGTGCATTTTAGGCCATAATTTGGCCTGCAGAATCTTTACTACTGGTTACGATGCACAAGATGGAAATGTTCCAGCATGACTGTCAAAGTCATAGGGTGAGTTCAAAATAACAGCTCTTTACTTGCAACCTGAGTAAATGTGATCCAGAAACCAGTGAGAAACAGTGCATGTACAATCCTGGCATGCCATTTGTATTGAGAAGAATTGAACTTTACAACTTAATTCTTCTGGCTAGCCTTCCACTAACCATCATCTCCTGCTTTCTTGCCCTCCACACAAATATAAAACAGACAGCATAAAATATTGTTATTGACCCCCTGTAAAAATCCTGGAACTGAAAAATGTTAGCCAAATTGAACTGGAAGTCCCATGATTTTATTAAACCTAAGTAGTCAACCTAAGTTTTCCTGCTGGACTTGCTCACAACACTAGTACCAGAGATGTCTTTGGAATTCTTCACAGGACTACGCTAAACAAGATTTGATTCTTACGTCCCAATCTTGCATTGGGATCCACTGTCTTATCACAGAACTCCCATGGAGTCCTACTGATTTAAAAGAAACTTTGCACCATTGCAGGAATCCATGTTAGTGGACCTTGATAGAGGAACTGGGCTTTACATTGTAAGCTCAATGGAACCTGAGCTGCTTCTATCTTTCTCCAGAATTCCATGATACATCTATGACTGTGAAGAAAAAACAAATATTATAACTCCTCCTGCCTAGGGAGTCCTCTCACTATCCTCTTTAACTCCTTGCAGAGTTTACTCTTCAGTCCAGTATTCTCAACAGGCACAGGGTTTACTACCAGGCATAGAATTTTTCCGGTATATGGAAGTAACCCTCTCTCCTCTGACACTGCAAGAAAATGTGGCTAGGCCCTCAGTGAGTGTAAATTAATGCTGATATGAGCCTTCCCATCTCTGATGGCAGTAGGGAGCTGCCTGGGAAGTGAGTTTTTGTACATATCTTTCAGCTAAATCAAAGCTTCTACTGCACAAATCAAGCACTTGGGAGACATTGTTGAGATTTACAATGCTCCCTCCAGGACAGTGGGGCAATAAAGCTATGAGCAGATTACACACCCTCTCTTCTTCCTGTTGACTTGCAAGATTTCTTGGAAAGAATGGAGAGTGACAAATCTGAGAGGAAACTTTACCAGTACTTCCTTATGTAACAGAGGTTTGTTTTACTTTAAAGTACAGATTGCTGCGGTGGCAATAGTACAATTATTACACAAAGTTTGGGTTTTTCTTGAAAAATGGAGGCAATGGGACAGACTGCATACTGGCATCTTCCCATTCTTCCCTACACAGGAGAATCGAAATTCTGTGTGGGCTGTCTACTATGGGCCTGATCCAAATTCTATTTAAGCCAATGGAAAGACAGACTTTGGATCAGGCCCCGTATGCTTTAATGTGGCTAAAGACAGAACTTTCCTACATCAAACTGGGACCCATGAGAATGACAGCCTTGCTTTCACAAATCGCCCCAATGACGTACATACATTGCCGGTGCCTGGGAATGGCCTTTGTTCTAGCTTTCCAATCCAGCCATTTCTTTATTGTGCATGCAACAACATACAACAAAGCAGAATAGTAATTTAAGGTCAGACTTTGAGTCACATGCTGACACTGAATAATACCTTGCTCCACAAATAATCCCACTGACTTTGGTTTGACTACTTACTCAGTAAGATATCAGAATTCAACCCTGAGGCAAAGATTGCTTGAGGAATAAATAATATTTGTTAGAAACTACTGGCCCTAAGCATTAGCCAAAATCCACATCAGCAATAAATTCTATGCTAAATATTCTCTCATCAAAATCACATAACACATAGCCCAGTATTACCATCCACCTGACCAGCATTGCAACATTTTTCACTTAACTAACATGTCAAATTCTGCAACTCTTATTAAATGCAAACTATTATCTTATAGCCGTAAGAAATGGAAATGCTGCATATGGCTGCGTGTAATCCATTAACTGGTTTATGGTGCCAAAGACCTTCAGAGAGCATTTCAAATCCATCTAATGTCCCTGGGTGCCAGATTTAAAAACTTGGATATATGCATTGTCTGAAAGATGCCTAAGATCATATGTAGGTCTCCTATAACTGGGCATCATATACTTGTTTATGCCAGCAAGAACATGGAATATACACTCTCTCTCTCTCATTAACTGTTTTCCTGATACATTACTTTCCAGACAGGGATACTTGGTGCATACTGATTTTAGGAACTGATACAAACACATCCCAATACCAAGGAAAAAAAATTACTCTGTTCATGTTGACTTCACCCCTACTAGTACAGCTGGTTTACATAGACAACATCCCTGCTCACTGGTGTGTATCTAAGGGCTTGTCTATATGCAGCAGCAATGCAGACAACAGAGGTGTGATTTCTGAAGTGCACTAACATGTTGCACATTAATTGGGCTGTGTAGACTCTGGTGGGGTAACTAAGGGTTCCCAAATGAGCTTTAACTTAGTGCTATCTGTATATACAAAGAAGAAGCCCAGAAAACCCCGGATATTTGGATATCCACATAGAACTCAGAAATTGCTTAAATAAACCCTGGAAAATCAAATTACTAAACTCGAAAACCCAGAAGCCTTATTGGTGCATCAAGAAAAGCCAACTATTCTAGTCAAACCGTGTCACGTCGGGTGATAGTCAAGGATAGGTAGTGTAGACAAGCGTCTGTCGTAACTTGCCTTTTGCAGGACAGCAATTAATTTGGTGCAGCTACACCTTGTAGTGGAAGCTGAAGCTTTTGGGGGGAGATTTCCAAAGACGCAAAGGGTTGCTAGGTGTCCAATTTCCATGGAGAGTCAGCAGGAGACGGGTGCCGTAACTGGCCTTTGGGCAGTAGTCCTCCAACTATAAGCAGGACCCCTGGGTCTGCAGAAGGCTCCAGGAAGAGAAATCTCCAGTCAGATTGAACAAAGCGCAGTGCCTCCACCTCTGGAGACTGTCTTCACACCATGAATTCAGGCTTTAATTCCCACGCACCCCCAGTAAACTTTACAGGGGTAATCCAGAGCATCCCACTTCCACTAATGGGAATGCTGCACTGTTCTCAATGGGAAATGACACTTTGCAAAACCTGGCCCTAGTTATAGGTGCTTTTGTTTTTATTTGGAAGCTCTGCGCCTTAATCTCTCTGTGGCTCAGTTTCTTCACCTGTAAAACAGCCCTTCCCTACCTCAGAGGGATGTTGTGGGGATAAATTCAGGAGTATTTGTCAAGTGCTCAGATACGACGATGACGGGAACCATGCAAGAATCCAGCCAGTTTGACTGTGGAGTAGCTG
Organism: Mesoclemmys tuberculata; assembly: GCA_007922155.1. Taxonomy (NCBI): domain Eukaryota; kingdom Metazoa; phylum Chordata; order Testudines; family Chelidae; genus Mesoclemmys; species Mesoclemmys tuberculata. Next base: position 37,663,584 of record ML675649.1, on the reverse strand, counting down.
TTGCAAGTTTGGAGAGAACACCACCATCGCTTTCCGATTCAGTCTGATATGTTATGTCTCTCGTCTTGCCCAAGTTTCTGAACGTATCTTTACTTCCAGAAGAGAGAAGAAATGTGATCAGTACATTTTCTGGAAAAAGAAGGAAAGCCGATCTACTAAAATGAGCCTGATTCATGCACGTTGCTGCACTTTCATTTCCTCCTGAATACAGGAGACTGCTGTTTCTTCTTCTTCTTCAGGCCAACATTTTGGATAATCTACCTGTGACACATGCAATCCATACCTAAATAAGTTCAGAGCTCTCTCTCTGGCTCAGATCCTGCCCCCTGCTTTGTGCCCAGCTAAAGGAGAACTTTAGCGGTTCTGCTATGCAGGGGACAGGCTGCAGAAAGGGACTTGCCCAACCTTTCAAGTGGAGGCAGTTAAACCGCAAACATGCTGTAGAGGGACACACAGGCAGCTCTGCAAGTGGCTTGCGGGAGTGAGAGGGATGGGCCTGGTGAGCTAACACCAGCCAGGAGCTATTGCATAAGGGTGGGTTAGAGAACTGCCTCCACAAAATGCCCTCCTCTAGCTTAGGAGAAGGTGACCTGAGCTGCAAGCCACAAGTGCAGGAATCCTATTCCCACCTCTTCTACTGCCCAGCCTACTACTAATGTACAGGTGGGTGTTAACGCTTAGCAGAGGGTGCGCTGGGATTCTCCACCAGGAAACTCCCTCTGTCGACAGGCTTGAGCAGCAACCTGTGCAGTGGTTCGGAGGTGGGGATGGAAGTGCATCCAGCTTGGTGTCAGGTTGAAGACCTCTAAGCAATAGCACCACAAAGCACGCCAGGGGTCAGGAATTTAGCCCTAAGGAAATGGACTTGTGTCTGTACTACAGAATGCCCATCCCCAAAGACTAGGTTAGAAAAATGACAGCTTGACAAATCCTTTGTTTTCCCCCCAACACCTGGATTCTGCGTCAGTCACACGGTCAGCAGGGTACTTCCCCAGGCTTGCTCTGGTCCTTTTAGGTGGATGTCAGCAATAGGGCACGCCTCTTAGTAGGATTGACAGTCCTGGAGGAAAGAAACAATGGAGCAATGGGCCTGGGAAGATGGGGGAAGAGAGTGATGGAGAATACAAGAATAACGTTGTAAACTTCAGCCCAGGAACTTCGCTTTGGAGAAACCTCTCCCTGAAAACATGGATGGAAACAACCTGTGCTACTGAGCCTTCCTCATGCATTCCTTCTTCTTGACTGGCTTCTCGGGGCAGCGGTGGGATTTCTCTCTCCATTTTAGGCACTTACCACCTTGCTATCTAGGCACTGACAATGTAAGGGAGCTGCCACCTGCCCTTCTGGGAAACGCTGCAAATATTCCTTTTTAATTGCTTCTATTCAGAGAGAGAAGCCAACACAGGAACACAGACAGATGCAACACAGGGAGAGTTTTTATTGAACTAACACTAAAACCAGCCAGGACTGGCTGAGCTATCCCCTAATAGTCTAAGTCTATTGCTATGGCAACAAGCTACGCTCTGTCGCTACAGCAACCCAGGCAATTAGGCAAGACACAAAATACACAACAGTAACTTTTGCTGGTATAACTGAGACCAGAAGCTGCCCCCAAACGTTTCTACAAGAATACAAATATTTTGGTATAGTGAATGGCTTTGTCTGAGTGCAGTGGTTTTTAATCTATGGTCTGCAGACTATGTCGAAAGGGGTCCATGAAAGATTGTCATTACCATAGAACAGTGGTTTTCGACCTGCGGTCTGGGGACTCCTGGGGTTCCGCAGACCATATCTAATATTTCCAGAGGGGTCTGCATCCCCGTTTGACTTTTCTTTTTTAAAAAGAGATCCACAAATGAAAAAAGGTTGAGAGCTACTGTCCTCGTGGACTGTCACCTGTCTGTTTTTGAGCATCCCTTTTTCAGAGAATCTCTTTATTGTCCACTCCAAATATTCCTATGGCTGCAGGGTGATTGGATTAATTTATTTTGGTAGATATGATGTAAAAAAGAGCTTCATTTTCAATGAAAAGCTTGCCTCCAGATGGAGGCACAACTGTAGCTAATGAACTGATTATGATGTATTAGAAAGACCAGATCTATCTGAAAGTGTTTCAGTATACTTTAGCTATGGTTCTAAAAACTGGGTAGCATTTCCTCTGTTAAAAATAGGTTTTCCCAAGTACACAATAGCTATAAAAAATTCTTTGAAGGTTCTCTTTTTTAAAATAAATAAATAAATAAATAAATAAAAAACATAGTTGATGTTGGCAAGTGCAGTAATATAATTTCTCCATAACATCTTACCATAATCCTTTCATGGATACCCACAAGACTGCCTAAATAAATACTTGATATACAAATAAATCAGTCAGTTGAATAAATTTACTAAACACTGGTTTTCATAAATCCTCCATTGGCACTTCAACTTTTCATAAATGAACAAGAAAGAAAGGGCTTTAAAAAGAAAAATAAACCCAAACAAATAATTGTACTGATGATTAAACTATGTTGATGTTTATGATGTTGAATATATATGGCTGGAATATAATATATTTTATGAATCAGCATATATATCAGTGGCATATGCAATGAAATCTCTCCTTCCCCAACACGTGTAACAAAGGAATGAACATGTTGCAGCAGTAGATTTACTGCACATCAAAACTGCACTTTCAGAGGTCTCCAGAGCCGTATTATCTGCTAGGTACTCTCTGATTGATAGCAACTTCCAGTTCAGACTGTTTTATTCCCTGACTTATTTCACTATCACATTAAGAGGCTCTGTTTGTTTGCTCTTTTTCTTTGCATGCAGAAAGAAAAGAACAGGGATACTTGCTTTTTAAAATACTGTCTAAATTATAAAACTAGATTCGGATGCCTGTGCTCAGATTAAGTAATACCGTATTCATATATTTCCACTGATCTATGGGCTATTCACTATACGTACATGTAGCAGAACCTGGCCAGTGGGAAAAGCCTAAATTTAAGTTCTCTGAAAGCCACTGCACCGTATACAAAAAACTGCTAGTATAGCCTCTGATCCAAAGTCCATTGAAAACCATGGGAATCTTTCCCCTAACATTCATGGGCTTTGGATCAAGTCCATATAGCTTAAAGAAAATCATTTAGAGGTACCATTGTATCAGAAAATGGCTTAATTTTACCGCTTCTCTGGGGAAGGATTATCTTTTTCAGCACGGACTGAAATAGGTTGGGTTTCTGAGCACTCTGTTCTACGTCTCTGTACGCTTGGGGCTTTATTATTATGCAACTAGCAGAGCATTATGAGTAATGGAATAAAAAAAGAATGATCCATATCATGCCATTGATTTTACAGCAGAACTCCCCATTGAAACTGATATCATGAGATAATCCAATGTTATTCTTTGATTCAATTACTGAAGGTTAATTACCCCCCACTTCCCAGGATTGGTGGATTTTCATTTTTATGTCACTATAAACAAGCTCATGATGATTCGATTAATTACAATTTATTAGTGGCATGCACAAAACCTCATTAAAATCAATAGTGTAAGGCCCCGAAGCTGCAAGCACCTACACACATGCTTAACTTTAGGCCTGGATTTAGTCTCATCAAAGTCATTTTAACTACTTGCAAAAGTTAAGAATATGCATAAATGCTTGCAGAATCAAAATCTAAGTTGGGGGACAATTTGATCCAGTGTGTTTTATATCCCTCATCCAATATATTTGTCTGCCTTATTCAAAATCCTAAAATTGGTTGCTCTCCTTTTACGAGCAGATTTTGCTTTATTTCATTGATTTCTTTCCTATTTCCTTTAAAAACAGCAATTTTATGTAGATGTATAAAAATGGGTAGCAAAATATGGCACCCTGTTTGTTTTGAAATAAAGAACTTGTACAGCTTATATTAAATAAAGGAAGAGTGGCATAAATAAAGAGTGGCATAGAGCAATTTTGAAGAGTTTTCTTATGAGAAAGTCTGTTTCCTTTATGCCCATATTTGCTGTTTACATGCTTTCCTAAACCTGCTTCACTGCCAGGACATATCCAAATAAATCTAGGATTTTTTTTTCCCTTACCATTTGAAACAAGTGTAACATATGATTTACACAGCTGGACTGCACTGTTCCTGCAAATTGTTATGTACAGTTCAGGCTCATAAATCAGACTACATTTCAAATAGGCATTTGGTTTTCGATACTATGTAAAACAGTATTTCCTAGAGTTCTACAGTCATATTTATATACTCTCTCCCCTTTTTTCTGGCTACATTTTTCCTGTGTACTATGTTACCGTTTACTAAAATCAGTAAAGAAAACCCGCTGCCCTACACTACAGTCCTGCTAATTAATTACAGATATTCTTACAGTACCATGTTCTGCTCACTGTGGGGGGAAAATCTGTGTCCTATACTTTTCCTTCGTTTTTAGACTTCCACACCAGGGAAAATGGCTCTCGCCTTGAAACCCTATGCTGGATGTAATGAGATGCAAGACTCTTCTGCTTCCATGGTTACTATTTACTAACAAAACTGATGATGTCAGGAATTTAACTGGGTTGTTTCTAGCACAGAGATTTAAACCATGAAATCATAATACTGTCTAATCTTTTCTTGTTTTTATAAACCCTTCCCCGACAAAAACCTAAGCACCAGTTTTCTATTGTAGAAAGCTGAATTCCAAACATTTTGCCAGGCATAACATACTAACAGGTTTAAGAGTAATTAACACAAGCTATTCCATACAAATTATTTTTTCAAGCCAGACCACAGCAACAACTGTCACTAGCATTGCTGTAGTTAAGGGAGTATATCAGTATTTTTATTATAAAGTCTTATTTTCAAGATAACTTTGTTTAAATAGTGACTTCGGTATATGTGCTCAAGCAATATTTTTTTTAAACCAAAGTTGGATTACTTGATTTTCCTTTTTTATTTTAGGAGTGCAGAAATGTAGATGTTTTGTGGTTTCAACTGTTTTCTGTATTCCTTTAACACAATTGTACCTTAATGATAAAAGACAGACCCCGTATCAGCCATGGACAAACCCTTTTCACAAAGCAATGGTTCTATATCTCATTTCTCAGTCCTCATCCTCAAAGGAAACCTGCACAACACCTTCAAAAGGTGAGCCTGGAAGCTTCAATTCACAACTCTGCAAGACACTAAAAATCACAGATTTAACAGAGACGCTCGTTACAAATTACAACAATTTGTAATACACTGTACAGCCTGCTAACCTTTAATTGCCCACTTAATTTTAAATGGTCTCCTGCAGCATGTGTGAAACCCTTATGCTTAACTATCTGTCTCATCTTGTATTTAGCAATGCACCCTGGCTACCTTCTCCAGACCTGAAGAAGAGCTCTGTGAAGCTTGAGAACTTGTCTCTTCCACCAACAGAAGACGGTCCAATAAAAGTGATCACCTTGCCCTTCTCATACCTTGGGACCAAAAAGGCTACAACAACACTGCAATCAATTCTATCTTTGTCTGTCCAATCACTCATCATCTTCCACAATGAAACAACTTGGGGTCAGATTGTCCCCTGAAAATCCTCATGCCCGGGGAATCTTTCAAGCACGGCTCCCCAACTGTCTGTGTTCGCCAACTCCTTCTGTGACTACACCTCCTACCTTTGGCCCTGCAGTTGACCCTCATTAAGGTTGGAGATCTGCTAGTGGGGAAGGATAGTGATTTTGCCCCTTGTGGGGAACACACTCAGGAGTTGATGCAGCTAATGGGGCCCCACCACTCTGTGGAAAGCCCTCACAGGCAAGGGGCTAGGATGTAGTACCAAAAACACAAGTAAACTGATCTCGGGGAGCCAATGAATCCAGGATTCCAACTCCCTACTTGGGGAGAAGCAAACTCCATGCTCCAAACTCCACAAAGGGAGTCTCACACTTTCCAAGCCAATGCAGGGCTAGTCCATTCACTGTCACTTAAAATCAGCTGCACCTCTTAATTGCCTTCATCTTTTAATTTGGGTTCTTAGTACAGTTCTCCATGCTCCTCATAATGCTTTCAGAGAACATGCACACCAAAATCTGTGACTCCCTGAGATCCACGTAGATCTTGAGCATTTTCCCAGAGGTGACTGAGTTTCACCCCCAGATGCTTTGTCACTATGCAGCCACTCTGTCCCAGCATCCTGCTGCCCATTGAAGGGGGCAGGTGCAACGTTAGAATGACCCAGTGCATGGGGAGGGGCCACAGTAAGGAGGAGGGACCCTCACAAGTTGCCGCAGATGCTACCTGCAGCAACTTCCACTGTGATGTCAACAAGGATGTGGCCACTCCGCAACTGGTCCTTTGTGTCTGCCCCCTACTTCCCACAAAGCTACAAGCACCTACCGAGGGGCTTTTGCAGGATGGAGCTGAAGCTGAAGCTCCCATCAACCAAGGACCCACAGGAGCCTCTGCTCAGAAACGATGGATCCAACAACAAGCAAAAAGGTACAGAAAGTCAATGAAGCCTGTCCAGTATCTGCAACACACCATTCTGATGTAGCCAGGAATAAAGAAGGATTGGGCTGAAGGGGCCAGGGTGCAGAAGAGCTTGTTCTCTGGGAGCTTTGGATAGGAATCTGGATTTTACAAACTAAAGGCATGAGCCACAGACCAGCGAAGTCAGAGGGAGTCTTTCCATTGACTTCAGTAAAAATTGTATCAAGCCCCAACTTGCACAATAAACCACCAATATGTCATTTAAAACAGTATATGATGTCAAAATACCTGACAATGGCTGGGCCCACCAGGACTACTGCTTTTTACACTAATCATCATTTCACCGTTACCTTGTGCTCTCTTCTCTCCAGCCATGTCTATTATCGTCTACTTAATCTGTAAACTATTTAGGGTCTGGGCTGTCTTTTTGTTACATGTCTGTGTACGGTCCTTAGCACAGATGGCCTGGAACCCCAGCTGAGTCTACCACAAGACAAACAATACTAGGGCAGCTTAAAATGCATGAGTCCTCAACAAAGCCACCAGCAATGGAGAATTCAGTCCCCTTTGCCAGAGCTGTAGTGAGTGGCTAAGACATTCTTTCAAGCATAGTAACAATTGTAATGATGTACCAAGCAAGGGTGTCCTGAAATAAGCCATAAGATGCTCAGATAGTCAAATAAATCCAAGAAGAAAGACTTTATTAAACCCCATATCTCCCAGAGAAAAAAAATGCAGGCATTCCTGCAGCTTCCTCTTTGTCACTGAGAGGAGAAATTCCATGAAGGAGGTGTCTGAAATTCTCAGTTATACAAATGTGAGCGCACATAAGAATCAGTTCCCTGGAGAACAAAAAATGAAAGGTATCACTTCAAACGTGAAATAGCTAGAAGGCAAACGCAAGAAAACAAATCAACACATGAAATCACTGGAGGCCACAATCATTTTTCTGAGCAAACCCGTTAGATCAGAAAACTGATGAAAGATAGACTGTCAAAGAATCATTACACTGAATATTTGGAAAACCCATTGACGGTGCTTGAGGTTTATCTTCCAAGAATATCAAGGAAATTCTGATTTGCTGATATTCATGGATAATATCCTCTCCCCAGAATTTAAGTTAAAGATTATTTTTCCCTCCTCTTTGTAGAGTCCACCATAGGTTTACAATAAAGAAAGGAAACCCATGTGTGAAGGAAGACCTAGAAGCACTAGATTAATATCTTCATCTGACCTGTGATAATTCTCTAAATGACATATGCAATTCAGAATGGAATTTCTGATGTGAATAATCCATTGTTTTAAGCCAGAAGCAATAGTTAAAGGGGTCACTTCCGGACAGAGGAATGGAGGCTTTTATACTCTTCCCAGGGAAATTCAGTTCACTGCTGTATTCCAGTGGTGAATGAAGTGATTCTGTCTGTATTTGTCTCTACATATCTGCATATTCACTTGCTTGCACATGCACAAGTATAGCCTGTCTAGTGGCTCCCACATCTAATCCTCCCACATCTTAAGACACTGAATTTTGAGCTGTCACTGGATTGGGGATGAACACTGACTTTCATAGCAATAATTTTGGGAGAAAAATTCACATTTATTGGGAAAGGAGGAGATGTTTCTCTAGCAGGTTGATTTTTCAAAATGGCAGCTGTCCAAAAGTTTCTCAGGTATATTTTAAATGTTAGACATAGCCCTGGTAGAGATTGCATAATGGGGCAGAGTGCAGGAGAGTAAGTCAAAGTTTATAACCACAACCATGTTCTAGTAACAGTAACAGTTCAGAAGGGCATAGAGAACAGGGACAAAGGTTTTTTTTTCCCTCATTTTCCTGAGTAGGGCTGTGCTCATCTGGCAGAAATGGCATTATGTGGGTCATATCTGTCAATCTCTGAACCTTTTGAGATACTCCCATCAATAATTCTTTGGCCAATCTTATTTTTTCCCCCTCTGTAGAATCCCTTCCTTATTTATCCTTCTCTTCATAAAATACATTTTAAATAAATAAATTCATAATGAAAACCCTTATGAAACTGCAGTGTCACCTTCGGTCGGGTAGGGAAGGAGGAAAGAGATCTTATAAGTAAAATTGGGGGCTGATCACAAGAAGGGGGAGGTTCTCCTCCCTGAGTTATTCCATCACAGGCATAAGTACAGGACAAAGAGCCTGTGGTTGATGATCCATGCGAGCCCTGGACCATCCACCCGAGATCCCTGGTCCATAGACAGAAGAAATGCTGCTGAAGACTGTGTCTGCCCTCTTTCTTTCCACACAGGGGCTAGGGGAGCCACACAAGGAAAGTCTCCTCAACGCAAGCCTATTATTATTATTATTATTATAAATGACAACATTTTAGTGGCAATCATTTACACAGTGACCACACAATAGCCTTTGAACCACCCAAATATTCACACCACGGAACAACCATGGCATCTCAGACTTCTCTGCAGGCGTCACTGTAAGCAAATGCTGGCCTACTGGCACGCAGTGTATATTCTAGTCAATAGGTTTTTAGCTACAATGGTGTCTAGCCCTCTGCAGGGTAAATTTTCAAATACACCTAAATGATTCAGGAGTCTAATGGTATGTCTACATGGCAATCAAAGGTGTGACTGCAGCATGTGGAGCCAGACCTGTGCTAACTGGAATAGCAGTGAAACTGCAGCTGCATGGGTGACAGCACTCACGAGTCACTTGACTATATACTTAGGGTCCCGGACAAGCTTCTATAGCCTGGGCTGCTACCTACATGGATGTGGCTTCATTGCTACTGTTATTCCAGCTAGCTAGGGATAAGCTAGCTCATGCATGTCTACACCTGCTGCAGTCCCATGTCTGACTGGGCCTTAGGGCCAAATTCTGTCTGTAGAAACACACTGATATCAGTGAGGATGTATAAGGTATGTGTCTGGGTAGGATTTGTCCCATACATTTACACAGCGTTCTGCATGCCTGGTAAAACAGCTTAAATCTGTAGGTAGGGGAGGTGGAGACTGAAGAGACATTGTCAATTAAAACTTGGCACATTTAGATACATAAAACAAGCCTTGGGGAAAGCTGAGAACGTAAATGTGCCCACAAGATTTTTGTGTTTTTAAAAATAGGTCTTACCCTGACCGACTAACATGTTTTTAACCACCACTGTCTGTCTACACAGAATGTGGCATTCAAAAATGTTAGCTAATTAACTAATATGTTCGCCCCTCATAAAGGCAGTTTAAATACTATTTAGTAACCTGCAGTAGACAATCTAAGTGTACTTCTCTGACATTTGTCACTCATCTTTGTAATTCACTTTTATAAAAATGTGTACCTAGTGCAACCATGTAATTATGTGCCTATATTAAAAATGCTTATTTGTTTTTACAGTAAGTTTTATATAAATGATGATTTCTTCTTCGATCACTTAGCAAGACATACCTCTTCCAGGATAAAGTTGTGCTATTGTTCTCATCACTTTCCTCGGACCCTAGAACATAACAGGGTGCTGTGTTATTGCACAAAAAGCAGAACCAACTAGTTCTGGCTCTCTGTCATTGCACTAGTTTTCATCTTAAGTGCAAACTGTTTTCTTGGCAAAAAATAAGATGTGTGTGTCACAGCAGGGAGGGCGACAGTATGAGCTGAAAGTCAAAAGTGTACATTCTGCTCACCAGGACGTGTTTTCATGGGCTGGTTGTCACCCACGTGACCAGCTGACTAAGACTTACTAAGGAAAAGCAGCTCATGCAGGGATGCAGTGAGAAAACCTTGGCAAGTTACAACCCTGAAGCTTCAGGTGGTAGAAAATTAGCAAGATTCCTTCATCTTTATTTACATTGGGTTGCAGGAAAATATTTTGAGCATAGTTTATCTTGTCAGGGAAGAGTGAGAAGGATGGGGTGGAGCAAAGGGTTGTTATCAGAAGCGGGGAAACGTGTAGCTCTTCGTACTGTGGAGAAAGAATGTGATTTATTATTGTGTCCTTCCCCTTTGAGCTCTCTAGCTAAATAAGATGAGGCAAATAAACACAACAAGCTATAGGAGCCCCATTTAGGAGAAGATGGTTGCAAGATGAGTGAGGAAGGACTACGTGAGGAAGCAGAATTTAAAGGAGTGATTTGAATGAGAACAGAAAGGCTGTTTGGTGGATGCGGCCATGGAGACTGATGCAAGCATACGAGGTAGGCTGTTAGAAAGCATGAAGCCAAGAATGGGAACAGAGTAGGGCAAGATGTTTTTCCCATCCCATGAGAATTTTTGAAATTTCAAAAAAATTTCCCATGACAAATCATGGCAGAAAGTCTAAATCTCAAAAAATAAGAAAATTTACAAACTGATAATCCAAACAAAATTTTAGGTCAGGTCAATCATTCTGATTCAATTTTGACTTCCCCCACTCCCGCCCCAGTATAAATTAACTAAATTTCAAAATGTAAAGTCATTTCAAACCAAAACCCAAACCCTTCATTTCAAAAACACTGAAATGGGATGTTTTGATAGTTTTTTTTAAAAAAAATAAAGAAATCAAGAAGTTTTTCAAAAATAACCCTTTCCCGCTAAAAGTTCAGACAAAAATGGTTAATCAAAAAATTCCCAGCCAACTCTCAGTGGGAGTGAGGCTTGGTTCTGATCTCACTTATATTGGTGTGATTTCTCTGACTCCAGTGGCGCTATTCCACACTCACCCTAGTGTCTTTGAGATCAGAAAGAAATAGCTTGAAAGGTTGCAGAAAGGCAAAAGGATTGAGTGAAACTGTAGACGGGAGGAGGGATGCAGAGGAAATACAGAGATGTGGGTGATGGCAAGATTTCATGGGGCCTTGTAGGTGAGTGTTAGGAGCTTGAATTGGATGTGGTAGATTGTTTAAAAGTGCCACCATAGAAGAGAAAGGGAGGCATGAGCTTCTGTGGGGAAAACAAGTTAAAAGCAGATGACAAAAGAGGTGCCATACTGAAATATAAGCACTCTTTACTACAAAGCAACCAGCTAAATGAACTTTATAAGAATATATAAGATTATTCAGTTTAGTTTTTCAGTGGGATGAATTTAGCCCTTGTATAAGCATGAGCAACTAACTTCAGTGGAGTTGCATCCATTAATGAAATTCCAAGTCTGAATTTGAGCCTTCATATGGTTACAGTGGTACTTTCAATTGTCTGTTATTTGTTTGAAAAGGGCCATCAGTCTAAGACCTGGGCTGAAAAGAATGAGGTGGCAGAAATTTAGGAACAATAGCCATAAAAACAAGGGGCACTGTGTTATTAATCCAAAGGATTGATGACAAGAGAATGTAGGTGATGGCTCTGATAGGGGGAATAACTCCGTTTTGTTTTTCCAAGGGGCAAAATATAGCAGAATTGAAATTACAACATGATCAGAATATGGCTGTTCCATATGGCTGAGCAGAGAATGCTTGGGAAGGTGACACTAGTACTGGATCTCTGAGTGGCATTCAAAGGATAAAATCTCAGGAAATCTTCAGCTTGCCAACCCCAAATGAAGGCCTCAGAGCCTCTGCAATCTGTTCTGCCAAATAATGGAGCTGCATAATAGTGTGAGAAAAGCAGGTTGTTTTACTATTGATATGGGCCATACTGCAATCTTCTTACTCACCTAGTGCATAGTTACTCACATGATTAGTCACTGCTCACCAGCAAGAATAGGGAGCATGTGTGTCGCAATGTGGCCCATGGCTAGAGCTCAGGGCCAGCAGGTGAAGCTAAGGTAGTAGCGTTTGGGTCAGGAGATGTGGGTTTAATTCCTGGCTCTGCCCCAGGCTTCCCTGCCTTGCCTACAAGGGTAAAAAGGGTACTTTACCTTTAGGTTGGAGCCTTAGGCTACAACACAAAGAAATAAAACAATTACAGAGATGTGAAACTACACCTACACATGTGTTAAGGGGAGGATTTCCCCTGAATTAATTTAATTGCAAAAAGCACCTTTTTTTGCTTGTGTCAGCATACTACCATCTGACCTTTGGCAAAGCCTTCATTTCTCTGGACACAAGTTCCCCATCTGTAGAATGGGAATAATATTAACACTTCCTTTGACTGTCTTGCCTATTTCGATTGTAAGTTGTGAGGCAGGTATCTTCTGACTATGTACATGTACCATGGCTAGCACAGCGGGGCCTGGATCTCATCTGAGGCCTTTATTTGCTTCTGTAAAACAAATAATAAATTCCACCCAGGAGCCTCTAAAAATTCTATAAAGGTAGAAGAAGATCAATCAATAAAAAAAGAATTGTTGAGGCACTAGTAGTAGAAACAACTGTGTTAATGATTCATTTAATTTATTAAACAAGTTTTGGTTATTAAGGGAAATTAGCTTTTATGAAATGGGCTGGATTGTCAGCCCTAGAGAATAATGTCCTCTTATCAATCATTAGTGACCAAGTACCACACGTGCAGCAGGGATTCAAACTTCCTTGTGCTTCTTTGTCAGCACTCCCCTGATGCTGATTAGATCTGCACAACAAATCACTAGGAATTGGACAGGGACCACAACTCATTTCATGGGTCCACCACATTGAGACTAGTACAAACTCACCCGACATGGGCTACACATTTTAAATGCTGCTCAAGGGGAAGGATGGTTCTGAGGTTAAGGCTCTGGGATGAATCTCAGCCCGGGTTCAACTCCTAAATCAGCCAGAGACTTCCTGTGTCCTAAGCCTCAGTTCTCCATCGGCAAAATGGAGCTAGTACTCCCATTTCTTCCAACCTTTGCTGGCCATGTCTGTTTAGACATTAAGCTCTTTGGGTCAGGGGATTGTCTCTTACTACATGGACATATGGTGCCTTGGCACAATGAAGACCTGATCTCAGTTGAATGCCCCTGTAATACAGACAAATAAAAATAGCAGCAAAAGACTCTGCATCAAATTGAGTCCCCTGAACCACCCAGTCCACTGCACTGGTGGTGTACTGAAAGGTTTCCAAAACCATTAGACCATTTCTTCTCACCACAAAGCTTGATATGGGTACAAAATGTGTGAAAAGGAGAGAGAACATTTCCCCCCTTATCTAGAGAGCTGGTAGTGGAACTGAGGTCAGTGAGTTTGCCTGAGTAAGGACTGAGTAAATTCCTCAGGATTCAGTTGGTTTCTGTAACAGCTCTCTTATGTTCCTTGCCCATCTGATAAATAAAGTAGTCTTACATGTAGGCCCCAGTTCTGAAAGAGAACCATGTGAGTAGACCATTGTGCCTACAAGAAGCACCATTGTCTTCAGCAAAGCACCATGCAGGCCACTGTGGTTCTCCTTGCAGACACACACCAGGTTCTACATGCAATGATAGCCATGGATGGAGGCATAGAGTGCACAAGGAGTTTGCTAACCTTGTATTCCTGAAAGCAGGGGGCTTTATAAGAGAGCCTGCCTTCTTTGGGAGTGAGAGATAGAAAGTTGGGTTCATCAGAGGTGAGACAGTGAATCCTAAAAATATTGTTTCAAGCCCTTACCCTATCAGGTGTATGCCCTTCAGGCAAAGTGATGTTTTCTTGAGAGAAAAATCAGTTTTTTTGTCTGTTAGGAATAAGCTAGCAGAGCCTGGAGTTCTCCTCAGTGCCTGAAAACCAGAGTGCATTATTCACAGCAAACGTCTCATCCAACGTCTTGTCATCTGACGCTAGATGACTGTTTAAGGTAAAGATATTCCAGGCAATGGGCTTCTAGAGAACTTTTGCCATGACTATTGTGGTGAGGAGCTGCTATTTGTTAGTCACTCTTTCTGATGTGTAATTGGGCACCTGTGACATACACTTTTATTTCTGCTTCCTAACGGGATGATTCCCAAACCCACAAAGTTCATGTGAATGTTGCTGACAATAATAACTCATGAGAACTTAAACATGTGCAAATACTTGTGACAGACACATTCCTCTGCAAAAAGTTTCACTAGCACAAATAAATGTTTGAAAAGAGAAAGTTTGTCATTCTTAAGTTTTGTACTGGCATTTGTCACCAGGGCATCTGAAGTCTCCTATCTTATATCAGCAGAATAAAATCAGGGGACTAAGTCAAAATTAGGAGACTGATGTCCGCTGACTTTCTCCATTGTTATGTCATCTAAGCTAAATTAGCCCCTATTACTCTAGAAGGAATTAGCTATATCTACACTTGTCACCAAATTCGGTGGCAGTTGACGAGACATAAGCAAACTACATAGAGTAGCTTGTGTATCTCCCGTCAACTTCCTAACTCTTACTTTCCGTAGTGTCTTCAGTTCACTTAGCCAATGGGACATGAGCTCCCATCAATGCAGCGTTACTCCACCTGGCGGAGGTGGATAAATAGCATCCATTTCCAGTTCGATTGAGCAAGTCTTCACTTCCACTCAATCGATCCGGATAAGTCAGAAGGTGGTGAATTTGCCACCAGTCTATACATAGCCTTAGATTTAAACATGAAGTGGCAAGGCTAGATCAAATTGGCTCATTGTTTTTAGTGAGAATCTTATCTCTGAACAGCAGCTCTGGATTAGATTGATTGTATATCTTGCTTTCAAGTTGGGGGTGGGGGGTGCATTAAATAGAACACAAATGAATATTAAATCTTTATCTTAATCAAAATAGTTTGTTTTTAGGTGTGGTACTTGAGAGGGTACTTTGTCCAGAAACAATAAATCTCGATCCTATATATGGTACATTAAGCTGCCAGTGCAGCAGGTGGTGAATTGCCAAAGGCATTTTGGCTTTCATTTAACTGAGGATGACTGCAGAAAAATAGGAAGGGTGACAACACAACTCCACAATTTGCCAGAGCTAAGAGTCCAAATACAAGCTATTTTACAAGACTCATTGGGTGCCCAATGAAACTTAATTTCATGGATAATAAGCACTGATAGCAATGCAGGACTGAATTGGAACTCTTTCAGCTTATAATATGCAGCAGAATTCTCAGTATAAAGGCAGTATGGGTTGTGCTCTTCCAGTTTAGAGTCCAAGTGCCTAATATGACATTGCTTCTATTTCCTGAGCTTCAGAGGGAGGGGATGAGCTCACAGACTTACAACGTGAGTACCTCCATTGACTTCAGTTACCCAAGGATACCTAAGAGCAGAATATAGCCCTACTCATGCATGGGATTTACAGCAGTGCTCAGCATTGCCATAGCCCAGCCCCTATGGAGCTAAATGGTAAAACTGTCATTGACTTTAAAGGGAGCAGAATTAAGCCAATGGCAAGTACTTTTAAAAATGCCACTCCAAGACTCTGCCAGAGACTAGATTCATCTGCACAATGGCTCTGAGCCGGATTCATCCTCATGCCAGCAGAGAGAGCAGTTGCAAATACATAGAGCCAAGTGGCTGCGTGACATGCACAAAACAATCTATGGCCCTGTGACGGGATGCCTACCCCACAGTGGCATAGAAAGTCAACCATGCCCTGCTCCAGAAGAAGCAATGGATGCAAGTCCTCCAAGTGGCCTGGAGAGGCTGCATGGAACACAGCCAATCAGGGAGGAGTTGCAAGGAGCAACCAATCCAGGCCCAGAAGGCTCAGATAAAAGGGAACTGCAAGGTAGAGTAGGATCAGTTGCTGCTGGGAACTAAAGGAGTAAGGACAGTGTCGCTGGAGTGCTGAGAGAACTGTAAGCAACCTGCAGCTGCTGGCAGGGATCAGGGAAGTGAGAGGGCACTCCTGGCTGGCTGTATGTCTGAGCACTGACAGTGCCTTGAGGTGAAAGCAAAGAAAGTGCTACCCAGAGCTACCAGGAGGAGGGGCCAGTCTAAGGGTGCGGGCTACCAGCCACGCCCCTTTTCCTCCAGGATCAACCCCAACACACCACCTCCCAGAGTGAGAAAGACCTAAATGTTTAATTTTAAGTTTCCTTGCTCAGAGTTGAAGGATTAAAACACACAATTCAGCTCATATTAGCAAATGCAAAGCTAACCGTAATCTGGACAGACGCTATGTACTACATATACTGAAAAGCTCTTAGTGTTGAAAGCTGTTGCTACCTAGTCAGCATTTAGGGGATGCTCTAACCCTTATTAGAATAGAGAAAGGATGAAAGGGAAAATATTATTCTACCATATGGTTCGTGTTACCTACGGGTGCACAAAATTGCATTACTGTGTGAGTGTGATGGGGGTCACGCTATCCTGACACTTGGGTGCCCTTTCATGTGTAATTGGAGATTCTCTGCCTCTTCATACTGTGGTATAGCAAGGACAGAGGGCAGTAGGAAAGTTCTGGAAGGGCACTATGTAAGTGCTAGAATGATCCGGGCCTTATACCCTATAGACTAGCCAGAGTCAATAGAAGGTAATTAGTGTCAGCTGACACCAATTAAGGCCCCACCCAGGTGCCTATAGAAACCCTCTACTCCTGAGAGACAGTGTGGAGAGGAAGGAGTAGGTGAGTGGTGAGCAGAGGAGTGTGAAGTGGAGGAGAACAGAACGGAGTACAGCGGCGTGTGGGAGAGAGGTGGAGTCCTGAAGAAGGTACTGGGCTCAAAAAGCCAGAAAAATAGAGGGGGGAGAGTGGCCCAGGGGAAAAGCCTGCAGCTGCAAGTGAGGTGCCAGCAGCACATAGTTGCTACTCAGAGGGTCCCTGGGCTGGGACCCGGAGGAGCAGGCAGGCCCGGGTCCCTACCCCCCTCCCTGGAAAGACGGGGTTACCGGCGACACCCTGGCCCACTGTGAGAGGCAAAAGTGCGAGACCCACTAGGGAGAAGCTGGCCGTTTGCCACAATACTCATGTATTTTAAATAATGCCTATCATTTGTAAAAGTTTCCCCAGGCATGGCGCATCTCTGAGAACATAAAAGGGAAATAAACTAGCTTGCAGCTTTAGGGCCAGAATGAGAAATACTTACACGAGCTACCTCCAATGAGAGTGTGTGCGTGGGAGTAAGTAACCCCATCCCAGGGTGAGCAGGTGGTTCACAACTATACCGTTATTAATCAGTGTCCTGTTATGTGAGGGAGGGGACATCCAAAAGAGCCCGTCAATACAAAGTGGGATTTCCTCTAAAGCACTCTGCATTGGGCTAATTCTGCTCTCATTGAAGTCACTAGTAAAGAGCCCATTTGACCTCAGTGGGAGCATATTAGACCAACCCTCAGCACTCCAGGCAATCCCTCCCATGATAAATATCAGACCGTTTCCGCCATGTCCAGATGAATAAGCTCTAAATTAAGGGTTAGGAACTTTTTGTTATAACCCTCCTTTTCCCTCCCCTTTGCTTTAGCATCCACTATAGTTCAAAACCTTTGTAAAGGCACATTTCCCTGATCCAAAGGGAGAGAGTATTGATTCTGAGTAACAGCTGACATACAGCTTTGTTTTCCAAAGTACTTTAGCTGCAGTTTTTGGGGAAGAGACTTGGATTGAGTTTCCACCCAATAACAGAGACATGTTGCCTGTCTCACTGTGAGAGATAAAGTTAATTAGCTGCTGACAGCACAAACAGGCCTTAGAGAAAATACACACCACTAGGTTTTTATGATGGGGAAAAAAAAAAAAGCAATGAATTGAAGTTGTGGTCTACAGTGGACAAAAGACACCAAGGTAACAGATGCTGAATATACCAATGGGCTCCCTTTACGCACTCCTGCTGCAGAACTAATGTAAATAAAAATTAACAACCAAAAGAAAGCAGCAGCAGCAAAGGGATTCATCTGAAAAAGCTACTGGGATGCTCTATCAGTTCTACAGATTTTCAACTACAAAGGATTTTAAACTCCTCTGCTTGCAGTCAGTGGAACCACATAGGATTTACATCCACTAAAAATCTGCCCTCATGGCAAATTCTCCTTTTATTGACACTGGTGCAGCCCCCCAGACATCTCAGAGGTTGTGCCAGTGTAATTGAGGGGGTAGGATTTGTCCCCAGCACCTTTCACAAACATTTCACCTAAATAAAAATAATGAAACAATAAAATGGTTTTCAAGTACATTAGGTGGGGACTGGACTAGATCAATAGCAGTTAACACCTAGAATAGGAGATGCTTTGCAAATGAAAACAAAGCTCTGAGCTTCCACCAAGACAAACTTTAATAGTGGTGAAATTCCAGTTTCATTATTTAAAACTTCAAAAACAGCCTGGAAAGAAGGGCCCGCAACAGAACATCCTGCATTTTGCCAGTTAACAGTAGGTCGGGAACCAATCCAAAGCAGTATCTGCCCAGCTCTTAATTCTTCTGGCTGCTCAAATGCAGGTATTGAGCACCGTGGTAGGTGAGCAGGGAGAGAAATGTTTCCTCAAACAGATCGTAAATGGACTGATGAATGGCCAGTTGGGACTGCAGATACTGCTGAATACTGTATTTGCTCAAAATCTATTTGCTTAAGGAATCCTGAGATAAATCAATGGAATGGCCAATCGGGAAAGCCCACCGGAGATTGTAAATAGTGGCTCCCAGTAAAATTGCCTAGAAGAGCAGCTAAAAACAGACATACTTCTGTATGAAGTTTAGATAATTTGAAAGTTACAGAAAATGAACAAGTATCTTTGGATATAACGGAAGCCTTGTTTAGTCATGCTTAGACCTTCAAACGTCTCCCTAAAGATTAGCTAGAATCTGGTTTTGGGAATCAACTTACAGCACTAGGAAATGAAAGCAAGTAATACTGTGAAAACCAGCTGGATACAGCAACACTAGGTCGGCTACAAGTCACATTGGTCACATGGTAGCTACTTATGACAGAACAGAGAGAGAGAGAGCACGCACGCGCACGCACGCACGCGCACATTACTTGGGAAGACGCTGTTAGTCTTGCTGTAGACCCTGGCCTTTCACTCTGATAAATGTAGGCAATGAATGAACATACTAATGTGAGTTCAGTATAAGATTTTGAGAGTATTTGGAATCAGTGTGGCAGGTTGTGAGTGATGTACAAAATGAAAGTATCCTTGTCCTGTACAGAGACCAAACAAACAATGCACTGGACCATGCTGCCTTTGTCCCATGCTCAAACTCTCTTCTCTAAGGGCTAGATTTGGTGGCTGCACTGCAGGTAGATCACTAGCAATAACTGACAGCTTCGGAACAGGCTTATTTTATCCAGAGCCTGGTTTTTGCTGTGCATGTCACTGATAGAGAAAGGAAGGAGCTGTAAGGCTTCTCCATAGCACAAACCATTTTCAGTAATTGGGAAAATATACTGAATCTTCACCTCTCTTCCTGCCCTGCCCCTCTCCTCCCCTGACTCTTCTGCTTTCTTGCTGACATACAAACATCAAAAACTTCTATTCAGAATGAGATCATGTCATAATGACCTCAGGCTGAATATTACCATATGGTTTTAGAAGTTTTGTTGGCTCCCACACTAGAAGTAGTTTAAATTTTCCAGAAGCTCAGTGGCCCAATTTAAGAAAAGAACACAAAAAACCCAAAAAGTTTTGGACCAAATTATTCCTTGGTGCAATTGCAGGGCAGTCAATAGTTCTACACCAAGGAGAATTTGGCACTTACTTTATAAAGGTGTATACCTAATATACTGCATAAGAAACAAAGTTTTGTTTTTTTTTGGGTAAAAAGAAAAACAGATGCCCCAATTTAAACAAGATTCAGCATCACAATTTATAATCCATTTAAGTTTGCTGAGGTCTGTATTTCACCCACAGCTTCAAGAAAATAATGTGGACATTCCACCAATAAAAACATTCAGAAACTTTGAAAAAATACTGACATTTAACTTTGCCACAAATTTAAATGAGACATAACCTTACATACATATGTAGATTACAGGCCTCAGCTATTACCAAACATTGAGCCCACTGCTATATTTATAGTTACTGCATGCACACTTTGGTGTCTGCTATACTGAATCCTTTCCAGAATTCTATAATCTTGATTTACTCAAATTACTAGCAAAATCCTTCCTCCATAAATTCTATCTTATTGTAAGTAACAGTCAGCATAGATTTGTCAAGAACAAATCATGTCTAATAGCTTTGTTGGACAGGATAACAAGCTTTGTAGATGGGGGGGAAGCAGTAGATGTGGTATATCTTGACTTTAGTATGACTTTTGATAGTCTTGCATGACCTTCTCATAAACAAGTTAGGGAAATGCAACCTGGATGCAGTTACTATAATGTGGGTGCATAATAGTTGGAAAAGCATTCTCAGAGAATTATCATCAGTGATTCACAGTCAAGCTGATAGGGCATATCAAATGGGGTCCCACAGGCATCAGTTCTGGGTCCAGTTCTGCTCAGTATCTTCATCAATGATTGATAATGGCATAGAGAGTACAATTATAAAGTTTGTGGACAATACAAAGATGGGAGGGGTTGCAAGTGCTTTGGAGAATAGGATTAATATTCAAAATGAGTTGGACAAACTAGAGAAATGGTCCAAAATAAATGGGATGAAATTCAATAAGCACAAATGCAAAATACTCCATTTAGAAAGGAACAATCAGTTGCACAAATATAAAATGGGAAATGACTGCCTAGGAAGGAGAACTGGGATCTGGGGGTCATAATGGATCACTAGCTAAATATGAGTTAACAGTGCAATAATTGTTACAAAAAAAGGAAAGATCACTCTGGGATGTATTAGCAGGAGTGCTGTAAGCAAGACACAAAAAGTAATTCTTCCACTTAACTCTGCATTGATTAGGCCTCAACTGGAGTATTGTTTCCAGGTCTGGGCACCCCATTTCAAGAGAGATGTGGACAAACGGGAGAAAGTCCAGAGAAGGCAAAAAAAAGCAATTAAAGGTCTAGAAAACAAGACCCATGAGAGAAGATAGAAAAAAGTGGGTTTGTTTAGTCTGGAGAAGAAAAGACAGAAGGTGGACATTATAACAGTTTTCAAGTACATAAGCTTGTTACATGGAGGAGGGAGAAATTGTTCTTTTTAACCTCGGAGGATAGGACAAAAAGCAATGGGCTTACATTGAAACAAGGGCAGTTTAGGTTGGACATTAGGAAAAACTTTCTAACTGTCAGGGTGGTTAAACACTGGAATAGATTGCCTAGGGAGGTTGTGAAATCTGTCGCTGAAGATTTTTAAAATCAGGCTAGACAAATACCTGTCACGGATGGTTTAGATCAGTGGTTCTTAAACTTTCTGTAAAGGCAGCACCTTTCACACAGAAAGCCTTTGAGTGTGACCCCGCCCCTTTTAAATTAATTTTTTTTATATTTAACAATTTTAAATGATAAATGTATAATCCTATTGCTTAAAACAAAACCACTTTTACATTATTATTATTGCTAGAAGCAGAAAAGTTTTTGGGTTTCTTTTTAAATAGTTACTGTTTAATACTGGGGGTGTGAAGAAATTGTGTCAATATCACTTTTCACAGCAGATTTAGCACTTAATTGCCACCCTTACTTCTGAGCTGCTGCTGGAGGTGGCGCTGCCTTCAAAGCTGGGTGGCTCACTTCCCCACATAACAACTTAGTGACCCCAAGAGATTGTGACCCCCAGTTTAAGAACCTCTGGTCTAGAGGTTTAGTCCTGCCTTGAGTGCAGGGGGCTCGACTAGAGGAGCTCCCAAGGTCCCTTCCACTTCTACAATTCTATGATTGTGTATGTCAGATGAAAACTTGTCAATGTTATATTGTCCCATAACACGTACAGTCATGAACTCAATATGCTTACACCTTAGCATTCAATATACCACAGATGGCTGCTGTGATAGTCATCCAGAAATGCTTTTAGTTCAAACTAGACCTTTCTTTTTAGGCATAGTCCTTGAGCTTGAGCTTTTTGTTCCTCTGCTCCTACTTTTCCCCTCACAAGATCCTATAATTCAATAATATAATTTTAAGTGGGATATCAGCACTGTTCTTCTGTTGGCTTCCAGCCACAGGAATCCTAGTATTAGGTGTATGATGGGATCTCCTACATCCAGATCCAGAATTTCTGCAATCAGTTCCTTTATCAATTCAATAAGGCAGAGACCTCTGGTATCCCCAGGCCTGTGGCTACGTTTTCCAGTAAGGTTCCCCATTTTTACCATGCATACCTTTAGAGGCTGTAGGCCAGCTCTTTCAAAAGCCTTAGACAGTTGTCTTCAGTAGCATATGGTGGGTGCAGAGCATGTTTGAAAAATCTGACACTAGCAAGTAGGTGACTAAGCAGAAATGAAGCTCTTTGGAAAACCTGGACAGTAATTTAGGCACTTACATGGCAGCTGTTTTGAAAATCTGGCCCTCCTCGAGCAACACCTTTAGATGGGTCATCAGCAAGGATTGAACCCAATGCCTCTAGACCGAAAAGGATGAACATGTACTGCCTGAACTAAAGGAGCAGGGGCCCGATTTACAAAGATATTGATAGATATAGGATTTACAAAAACACCTAAATAAGTTAAGACCGTAACTTCCACTGAAAGTCTTCGGGAGTTAGTTGCCCAACCAGTTTAGGCACTTTTGAAAATCCCAATAGGTACCTATCTGCATCTTTAGGCACCCAAATCTCTTAAAATGTAGCCCCAGTTCCATTAGCTCAAAGGCAGTAGTGGACTCAAACCTCTGTGTGGTAACCATACTCCTAGCAAATCCCAAAAGGACATGACCTCCTTTCAGACCCAGTGCCAGAGAAATCAATCTCTTGCTAGGTTTTTAAAGTGGTCTGACTGTATATTCAGTTTGTTAATCACTGGCAAGCTTATTGTGCCACTGAAACTTTCAGTGTCCCCATGATTGCTGGCCATGTAGTGGCATTACTGGGTACGCACATTTTGGAACTTGCCAATCTTCCAGTCTAATAAAAATGTCTGTACCACAAAAGCTGCCCAAACTGAACCAGTGCTGATGGAGGCACTTGCTGCGTTTGGTTTTGAATATCTCATTGCTGATCTTGTCCTGCCACTTGATAAAGAATAGCTGGTGACAACTGAAAACATCAGTACAGTGTTCTTCAGCTTTCTTGAATTTCCTTGTTTCACTTCTGACCAACAAACAGTGGTTCTATAGATCCTCAGATTTGTAGTAAGCTTGATATAGTGTCCATCCCTCCCACAAGACCACTGATGGGCCCAAAACATGGCAGCAGCTGCTTCTATGCCAGTATCAACATCTTTTGAGCATCCTCCAGCATGGTCTATGATACTGCCTAGATACTTGACAGTTGCCACCTGCTCCATGTCCTGTCTAGACAGATTAATACCAACCTGGTGGCTACTTGATGGAAATGGTCAGGGATTTATAATCTGGATAAAACTAACTAGACCAATGTATGCTGCTTCTTGTCCAACGAGATTGGCCATCAGCTGCTGGATTCACCAAGCTGAGCCAACAAGACAATTTCATTGGCATATTCCAGATCTCAAAGCAGAATGATGTTCAGCTAAACACCACAATAGCTGCCAATCAATGCCAATATTAAACAGTGATGGTGACAGAACAACCTTGCTGTGCTTTCATGAAGCCTAGAAACCATGTTGTGCATCTGCTATTGACTTAAACACTGCTTTCTGTAACATTATAGATCTTTTCTATTAATGACAATACAGGGAAGCTGAATCATCATATCAGATCCCACAGTTTTGCTTGATGCACTGAATCAAAGGCCTTACAGAAGTCTAGAAAAAGTGCTGTATACAGTCTATTAAATTCATTCATCTTCTCTAAAATCTGTCTCAAGGTAAAGATTTGGTCAACAGTGGAACAAACAGCTCTAAAGCCTCACTGAGTATTCCAGCCTTTGTCATAAAGTGCATCATTGATTTAAGACTCTCTCTGGGACCAACAGCAGCAAATTACCTCTGTAGTTGCTACATTCGGCCATATTGCCCTTGTTGAACAGAGGCAAAATGACACCCTTCTTCCAATCTTTGGGGATGATATTCATGTGCCAGATGGTCTGATGAAGCCATTACAGCCATGATTAAATACTACTCTGACCTGTCTTCAGAAACCCAGGGTAATGCCAGATTTCAGCTTATGGACTGCGATCCAGATCTCTTCTTGGTTGAGGGAAGGTGGCTGTACTGTAACTTCCAGCCTCTTCAAGTGGAAGAAGGGACTGCAGGTGATGGAAAATTAAGCATCCTTCTGAAGCATATGGCATCTGCCACAGTCAGAAGACAGGATACTCGGCTAATGGACCATTGGTCTGATCCAGTACGGCCATTCTTATGTTCTCACAACGACTTGACAATGTTCCGAAGTTAACCCATTCACCCCTTACGTTTACTGAGAGCAAAAGTGTCTTTGAAAACTCAGATTGTAGCCTTGTTTTTTCTTAGCTGCATCTGCAGCAAGCTTCAACTCACTGATCCATAGATGTTTGAAGGGCTGAGGCCTCAGCACTGAGCTGGCAGTGTTCAGCACTGATGGACTGAAACAATGCCATTTCTCACCAGATGAAGAGGCAGTGAAAGTTCAGTTTTTTCTAAAGCTTCAGTGGCCCTAAGCAGTTCAGAACAGAAAGCCATCAGATAGTTTGTTTGTAATGAGAGCTTTTAGTTGACTCACATTAAATTTTGACCCATTAACTGGCTGTCTTCAAAGTCAGAGGTGCACTATTGTCGGGAGAAGCTTGATGGTCAGTGTCAAGGTCAGCTCTTCTTCAAACTCATACATCCATGGCTGTTGGCTGCCAATGTTTGTTAATGAGGACATAACCAATAATAGTCTTAGTGGAACATCTGGGCTGTGTCAGGTCTGCTTGTGAATCTGATGGAAGAGGAAGTCAGCAATCACCATGTCATTAGTAGCCACAAATTCCAGCAGTTACTGCCCATTCCTATTCTTTTTCTTGAAAAAGAGGTTTCTTGAGCATACTTGCCCAGGTGCCATTTTCCTTTTATACCTGTACATTAAAGTCAGTCATGATCAGGATGGCATCTCTTCTCAGAGTTTCATTAACGATTGCAGTTGCTGGCAAAAATTATCGACAGCTGCATTGTTGACCTTGGTGTTGGTGGACCTTCTACTGTGATGGCGGTAAGATGCCCATGGACAGTACAGAATTAGACACTGATATGTTCCTCATTAATATCCCACCAACCATGCAATGCCTGTCAGGCACTGGGTGAAAGTACAGTGATCACCCCTTTCTGGAGTAACCGGACAGGATGGGTTGAGAACAAAGATATATAGTCCTCAACTTTCTCTTCACTGCTTCCTGGCCAGCACACTTCAGATAAAGAGCAGATATCAATGTTCAGGCTTTTCAACTGCTTCACAAAGGGGACAGCTTTACCTGTTTTGGACAATGTTCAAACATTCCAGGCACTAATTTTATGTTTACCACCAACACAATATTCCAGAATAGACCTTTCATGAAGTTTCATTGGTCACTTTTGCGTCAGCTGCAGAAAAACTCTTGGCAGTTTCAGCTACAAAGACAATAAAGAAGTGTCTCAGATGGTCAGCTTCAGTTTTAAATATCTTCACAATGTGAATGTACTGACCCCGAAGGTCTAGCCACCAGAGGGAGACAAAGCCACACTGTTAGTATGAATGATTTACGTTGAGTTCAGAAAAGTTATGTTCATTAAGTTTCAAATTGCTTTGTTGTGATCAATTCAAGAAAGACAAAAAACAGCACACTTAAAAATCTAGGAAAAATAAAAGCTTGTTGATAGACTAAAATAATTCTAGAAAAAATGGATAAGCACCTTTCCATGTGAATACTCGGATTACTAATGCTGGCAGAATACATATGGTGTAAGAATGGCCAGAAAGATCCCTAGCACAGCAAATGACAAGTAGGAAGGATTTCAATTCATCACAGAAAGACATGAGAAAAAAAATTGCCAAAATCTAACATTAACAGAAAACTGGCTTCTGTGATAGTACATTAGACAGTTCCCTGACAAAGTGTAAGCCATTTGCATGACTTTCCTCTCTCTTTCAGGGGTGATGAATGGAATTAATTATTTATTTCCTATCCACTTGCAGGAAGTTAAGGTTCCCCCCCCCGTTAGTCCGTTCTTATGGAGTTTGTTTTCCATCATGTCATCTTATTGTTCTTTAGATGATTCGGGCAGCCTTCCATGTTGCCCATCTTCTGCAAGAGCAGCTCTAACAAGTTTTCATTAATCCCATTGATCATATCTAGTTAAAGTCTCTACAAGATAACCTGTTTGATTTGGATCTCCAACTGGATTTACATCTATGTAAATCGATTGCTTTCAATGGATTTAATCTTGGTTTAGGGCAGTGTATCAAAAATCAGAATCTGGCCCCAAACACTTTCAGAGCTCAAGATTGATGGCATTATCTACAAAAGCTGTCTGATGAAAGAAAATGGCACATCAGAGCAAAGCTAGGGGAGCATACTTGGAGCTTTTACAAGTTTGATTTGATTTATCTGTCTTATTTATCTTCCAGACTCGCTGGTGTTATAGAATCCGGGCAGAAAAACTTCTTTATGGAGAACTAAAAATCATGCAGAAAACAATCAAAATACCAAGCCAAGAGCAATTTCTACCCATAGGCAGATAAAGGAGGCCAACGAACTTGCTGCCAGTCTCTCCCTTTGATGGCATTATTTTTAACAGATTGTTTAGGCTGATCAGGCAAGCCAAGATAATGAAGGTTCCAATTCACTTCTCACACTGGAGTAAATCAGGAACAAGCCCATTAAAATCGGAGTGAAAGAGAGGTAGGATGAAGATCAGAATTAGGCCTGAACTTTTTGTTGTTTGTCTTGTTATATTCGTTTCCTCAAATTAAGGACTCTTGCTAACACTCATCACCAAATTGGAGGTATTTGCTCAGAAGTTCAGCCCTTGGACATCTTGCTGAAGCTTTGTATTACTGTATGACCTTGATCCCCAACACTGCAGTATATCAGTTAAACCACTGCCCTGTATTTCTTTGCCACAAATAACCACCAAAGAATTCTGAGTTTAGTACTACATTGAAAAACATCATTGAAAATGTGTTCATCTTCTAATTGGTGAGCATAACTCAAATATTAATTAAAAGGAAAGCACTAGGCAGCTCAAGAAACTGGTAATAGGGCACACTGAGTTTTACTTCTGAACATGGATCTGAATTTGACCCAGGTTGATCATGTTCATTGTCATTTGATAGCTGTTTGGGTCATCTGTGAAAAACATGTTGGTGGTCTCAATGCAATTCTTAATGAGCAGGTCTCAACATCACTAAAACTGCCATTACATTTGATGCTAATTGGCATTCTTGTTTGCAAGCTCAATAAGGAGCTCAAGAACGTAATGGAAATAGACACTAGAACTGGTCCCTCCAGTTCAGAGTTGAGGAATGAGAAGTGGGCCAACATAAAGAAACATGCCAGCATTCACTACCAGAGCAATTTTATTTCATGGGTGGATAAGGACATTAGTCTGTAGAACTTTCACTCTGATGTTTCTTTTCTATTAAATATAAAAGGCTACAAATTAACAATTTACTTGAAATAAGCCTTTATTTTAATATTTCAACTTGCCTTTTAATAATGCCTCATTAAACAAACAGTGAGACTGAAGAATACAAATATAGGAGCCCAGATTTAGCTCCTGTGTTAGATGGTGTAATGCCACTCTCCAGGTGTGAATCTGTCCCAGGAAGGGCCAACGAAAGCCCAATAAATTGTAGGAGCTGTAGATTTCACAAGGTAAATGTTAGGGATTAACCTAACATGCAGATAAAATTGTCTGAACAGGCAAAATGTTAATTAATGATCAAATGCATTCTCCTTTCACTGAGTTGAATATAAAAAGATGGGGGGGAAAAGAACAATAGTTGGAGAAGATTAACGTTGGGTGAATTTGCAATGTACCTATGTTCTGTTATCATGCCATTACTCATTATTAAAAGAGAAAAGCTGTAAGAAGTCATTATCACGTGACTTTGAATGGAATGACTGGGAGTAAGTCCCATTAGAAAAAGAAAAAGGATAATAGTGAACAGCTCTGGGGGGGATACGCAATTAACATTTCTTGTGTTGCACTTCCAATGACTGGGCAACCATGAATATTAGACAAAAATGTTAACTCGGATTAGGGGGCAATTAAGATTTTATAGTCTGCTGAACTTTGACATTTAAGGAAATTGGTCTGCTAAATTAAAAATTAAACAGAAAAATATTGGGATTTATGCAATTTGCTTGCATTAGAGTTTTGGTTAGGTTACAGTAACTATAGCCAGGGACAGATTAAAGCATCGACATTATAGTCCCATGCCCAGGGACTAGTTCTTGGAGTCATCTGATTACATCAGAATCAGAACTCTCATTAGAAGCATTTCTAGCTCTCATGGTTTCCTAAAAAAAGCAGCTTGAAAATGTGATTTGAGAGTATTTTGTAAAGGGCTTCGAACAAAACTGAAAGGGATGCCTCATGCATCTCAAAGGGATGTTGACATCAATGCCTGCTGCACTGAGGAACCCTGCTAACACTACAGCAGATGATTGTGGCAGGAGAAAAGTGCCAGCAAGGGTTGGTCCAATCACACAAGCAGATCCTGGGGCTGCTGATGGGAGGGTCCCATTGCCACACTTTCCACTCCAGAGATGAGGACCCCTGTTGCCACCTCTGCTACTCCCATGTGGAAGGAGCCTCAGTTGCCATTTCTGGTGAGAAGAAAGAAAACCCATGCTGCTGCCCTTAACTCTCCGTGAGGCAGATGGACCTCCTGCCTACCATTACTATTCCAAGGTGGGGACTTGTGTCATGGAGGACCAAGAGCACAGACTGCCTTAATCCAGCCCTGACTATAGCATAACATTTGTAATATCATGAGAAATACCACCATCTGTGCAATGGAACTAGACTCATGCTTCAAATCAACCAAGATTAAATTTAAAATGCATCACTGGATCAGGCCCTCCACTTAAACAATTCTTGGATTCAATGGTGAGAAAAAAATTGGTTACACATCAATCAAGGTTTCCTTTTCCACTTAAAAAAAAACAAAAAACCCACACACCTCTCCCCCCCAAAATGACTCAAATACCTACTTAAATTCCCTTAATAAAGGAATCAAGCATGTCATTCCAACCATGTAAAGGTCAGGTTCAAAATGTTTTATTCATTTTAAACATAAGAAATTGTCTCAAACTACTGGTAAATGCTAATCTGGCATGCCTAGAAGTTCAGTAACTTCTGGCACATTCAGATAGTGTCTCATCTGATAAACTCCTGTAACATTTTTATCAGTCAATGTAACCAACTTCATTTTGGCAAGAATATAAAATAGAGCAAATTGCTTGTTAGCTTTTGGAAGTGTGTATGTTCCATAGAATTAAAGAAAAATACCCCAGAAGTTTTCAACTTGAAAAATTAGGCAATGTTTCAAAATATTCTCTGGCAAAGTATGTGCTTAATTCTGCATTTTGAAAATTTACTCTTATAAATATCAGTGACTGTTGCCATATCAATGAAATCAGATTAGCTAAAGCACTGAGATTTGGGATGCAGACACTGCTTAACCTGTTGGAACACTGATTTAGGATGTGATCATGCTTCGCTGAAAGAGCTGACATATTCAAGATGAAGAACCACTAACCCATATCATCTTAGCTAGAAACAGAGAGATTTGCCTTGGCCTTTTTGAATGAAAGTTATTCAAATCAGCCTCAGATATTCAGCACACACTTTTTTTTTTTTAAAGTTATGAGTGTCAACAGTATGCTCAGTTCTGTACAAAGACAGGAGGATAAGGAGTCAACTCAAAGGCTGTCATCGCTGCTGGGCTCAGGGGAAGTAGATGGAAAGCTGGAGAATGTCTCTGCAAGGAAAGAGGAAGAGGATAGCAGGAGAAAGAGACAAAGGAATATTTGGGTCAGAGGTGTGAAGACATTGGGAGGAAATAAGAGTGAAAATATTTAAGTTCCCCAATGGCACCTTTTCCCCCCCTGCAGATCAGTCACTATCCTTTATTGCCAGGGCTAAATCCTGCTACCCTTAGTTTATAATTCAGACAAACTACCACTGGAGTCAATGGGAATTTTGCCCATATAAACTTTGGGTCTATGCACGTACATGACAGGCACAGGAAACATTCTTGTGTGACACCATCTGAGAACTTCATGAGCCATGCCAAGATTTAAATTTATCAATGTACCAAAAAAAGTAGAATAGAACTTCTGCTAATTATTGTTATCTCCAGCTTCACAAACTCAAATCTTGAGTATGGAATTCAATGTATTTTGATTTTATATGAGATACTCTCCTGCAAAAATTCTGGGTTTCTGCAAGCTCTACTCTAAAGTTTCTCAGGGCCTTCAGTATCTTAAACACCTGCAAGCACTAAACCAGGAATAAGGAACAACCACCGAATACACCTTTCATACTTCTCTGTGGATCACTTGCCCCGGCTTTTCCTTTGGCCCAATCTTGGCACACCTATCTGCCTCACAATAAAATGACATTCTGTGTCACTAGAAATACTGGATACCATTCCATTTATTTTACCATTGTTGAAATAACGAGCACTCTCTCCTGACGTAAGATCCTGAATACCTGTGTATAAATGGCTAAGTTTACATGAATGAACCACTTCCTCCAAAAATTAAGAAAGATTGTTAGGCAACAGTCACTGGAACAAACAATCAAGTGAACAAATAACACTTTTTTCTATTTTAGTGCAAGCTATAATATTACAGCATATTGTAATTCAGCCTTAAAGGGATTCAGTACTCCTTACATAAAAAATCTTATTAGAAATCTTTAAAGCCTGTTCTCAGGTTCTTTCACTAAAACCACCTTTTATTTAAAATTATTGATCACCCAAAGAAAGCATCCACTTAACTGCTAGCCAGCCTCCTTAACTAAATCAAAGATGACAATGTTTAAAATGGCACTTCTGCCACAAAAGTGAGGTCCTTATATGCTTTTTTTAAAATTGGGTGAGCGTTTTAGTTGATCTGACATTGCAGTAAGGAGAAGAATCCTAGTCAGACAGCTTTTGTCTGAACTCCTTTGGACTTCCTGAGACAGGGTAATAGATTCCGCTTTCCTGAGGATGGAAACAAAAGCCAAAGTTTTCAGGCTTGGGTTCCTAAACTTGTATTTAGGCATCTTCATAGCAGGATTAATAATCCATACTAAATACAGATTTACTAGCCTAATTTTAGAAAACTAAGATTGAAAGTTTTGTCCCAAGGTATTTAGGATCAGCTAGTCTGGATGTCAGAATATCTAGGAAATGGATTGTTGATTGGAAACAAAAGGTAACTTCTGGAGCATTTTATTAGCCAAATATCTGTGTTGTGCTTCTGAAGCAGTTGGTTATCTTAACTGGCACGGAGCCTGAGGAACAAATACAGTAGCTCGGGATGACTATGGCACAGAGAAAATTCCAGCTATGCTCCCTTTCTCCATGTGCCAGCAGAGTTTACAAGGAACAATAATACAGACTGGAATTGCAATATCATTTATGGGTAGACCCCTCCATGGCTGAGATCCCTTTTAATGGTGCTGGGGCACGTGTTCCATGGTCAGCTGGGATCATGAACAGTGCCTGGTAACATGGCAACCCCACTAGCAATTAAGGCTGCTAGAGCCAGAGCTGCTGCATAGACCCAAGGACTGCCTTTCAAATTGGTTGGGCTTCCCACTGGGTCTCAGGATCCCCAAGGATCCCAGGGAATGTGTGATGTTTGGGGGTGAGCATTGTGACCAATTATTGGGGGAGTCTCTCTGTGGGGAAATCTACAGACACTTCCTATCACTTTGATTGAGTTCTTTGGAGCTGGGACTGTCTGTTATTATGTGTCTGTACAGTGCCTAGCACAATGGAGCGATAGCCCACAGGCACCACCGATGGGCTCTCTTTCATCTGTGAGAAATAGTGGAAATTACAGCCTATAATATAGATGGTTTGCAATGTCTCATGTGATTAAATAGTCCAATCCAAGATTTGCATAATCTTTGGCAGTTAATATAAATATACCTGTCTTGGATGGGAGCTGCTTGCTTCTTACAAGCTCTTTTCTCTTCAAGCTGTAAGAACCAGCTCCTGTCAAGGACTTTGATGTCCTGATGAAGACCTTAGCAAGTGGTGCCATTGTTTCCAGTCGGTCAAGATCAGTTCTAAATGTCTTCATATCTCGCTTGCATGTGGTCTTTAGAGCGAAGCTTGTGACATTCCCGTTCTTGTTCCCTGATAGCTCCCCATATAGTGTATCGTTAGGTATGTGTCCATCTTCCAACCTACTTAGATGGTCCAGCCAGCGCAGTCATCTTTGCTTGAGCAGGGCTGTCACACTTGACTTCCCAATGGATATTTCTGGGAGCTTTACCCACTTATTTGTCACAGCGAAACCAACACCATGCAGATGATTTTCTTTGCTGCTTTTACCCTATCAATAGAAGGTATAATTGGGCTCTTGGACAGAATTGGCATCTGCAAGTCTTGTTTCCTGAAATGCTGCAATGTCAAAGTTGAGTTTGTACAGCTCACCATCTATCAAAACTGACTTCCGTATGCTGCTGGTGTATTGTAGGTCCTCATCATTTGTCAGTCCCAGACACATGGCCCTGACATTCCAGCTTCCAAAATGGAAAATCTGGAGTCCCCCCCCCCAGATGCAAGGTTTCTGTCTACCTTTTGTGTGGTGTCCATGCTGCCAGACAGGATGGAGTGTCCACTCCAGGTAATATGGCTGCAATAGCCTGGAAAGTTAATATGGAGACATTGCTTTGCCCACATGTCAGTGTTTCCCTCTTGGCTTCACTGATTTGGACCAAGGGAAGGACACAAGTTGATACATTTGGAACCAGCTATGCTGCAGGAGTTGCCAGTGCAGAGGAGACTTCCACCTGCCTGCCTTCAGGGCTCCATTCCTAGACTGGTTTTCAGCCGCAGCTGAAAGGCCCAATCTGTCCTATGTGGATACTGTTAGCAAATACACTAAACAAATTTGCGCATCCATCGTTTGATGGCATTTCCTCCATCAAGGGTTCCACTATCCAACTCAGGTGCTCATCTACCCAAGGCTGTTAGCACTTCCTGAGGGTTCTAGGTTAATTAACCTCCATCCAGCACTCAGCACCACCACAATACAAAATAATGATATATGCTCTGATGTTACTTAATCTTTAGCATTAAACAAAAATTAAAATGATTTTACCAATATAAAAGAAGAAATAATTTAAAGATAAGGAAAATGGAACAAACCATTTCTATTATAGAATAAATTACTAATAGGCATAAATCATCCACAAAGAAGTAAGTTTCAATGTCTTAGATAGAGCACAATGTTATTTTGAATAACTATTGTATGTGCAAGCTAAATTTTATATAAAGGGCCAGCTCTTCAGCCAGTATAAAATCACCCTACCTCCTATATTTATACACATTTAGTTTGCTTCCAAGAAATTCTCCAATTGGACAATTATGAAATAGCCAGCCCACTGAAGTCAGTGTAGCTATCCACCCAGTTGAGCACAAATCATGTAGACAAGGGTGCTGCAGCAGATTTTTACCCCTGAAGCAAGGATACCAGCCAAAAGGACGATATTATGTGCTAATACTAATACCGCATTCTGCAGCAATATGCAAAATTTTTATTCTTTCTTGTATAGGTCTCATTTTCCTAAAATGAAATCACAGTGGTTTACTTCTAAAGATCATTTCCCATAACCTCAATTGCTTGTGAGGCCATTTTCCATGGTAACAGAACAGTGTCTCAGGAAAAAGGCTGTTTGGTGCTCAAAGATTTACTTCATAATATCCTAGCCCAGACAGATTCCCCACTGAGCAGGGGCAGAATGGCTGGCCCCACAACTTCCACAATATCTGGGGGCTTTGATTCTCAGAAGCCCTGCAGGAACCAGTCATGAGGGAGAGACGCTAATGAGGCTGCAAAAGCTTGCTACAGACCAGGAGAAAGAGCAAGTGTAGGGCTGCTGGCTTGTTCCTCAGTCCAGGAAGGACTAACGCCACCCCAAAGTCTCTTTCAGGCCCTTCCTCAGGGCAGGGCTTGCTAATTCAAATAAACTTACAAAGTAACACCACAAGTTTTTCCCCTGACCAAAAGAGGCTGCAGGAGCTCAAAGGCCTTTCACTCTGCTATCGGGTCAATCACAGGAGCCAATCTCCTGGCTGCAGGTCTCCATTCGCACAGAGCCCTTTCAGTCCTTGGTAAGAATCATTTGCTGCCTTCCCATCTGAGTCTGATACAGGAACAGGACTGGCGGGCCCAGGCCTCCAGGCTCTTAAAGGAGCAAGCTACCGTGTTACAGTGAAACTGTTACAGGACGAGGTTAGGGGGAAAGACAGACAGAGGACAGTGAGCATTGTTGAATCCTCATCCCATGCAGCTGCTCTCCAGGAGCTTATTAAATTTCCATTTATCATCTGATTAAAGCCCAGCTCCAGGAAAACATGTCAGCATGCAAGTAATTCCACTAACGTCACTCGTGTGAAAGTCACTAGAACGACCCACAGGCTGAATTTCATGCTCGTGCTTAAGCAGCTTGCTGGGTCAGGCCCTAAATCTGGAATTTCGCAATGATCTACATTTTGCAAAAAACTTTCTATGCCCAGCTTGGAGGCGGCCCAGAGCCAGCTAAAGAATAAGAACTAGACAAGTCGCCTGTGTGAAGGGAACAAAAGCACTGACAAGCCCCAGAATTCAGAGATTATTCCCCCTCAACCCTTTTTCAATATTACCATATCATCTTTTTCTGTTTTAAATTTAGGCAGATTCTCCCCCCGCTGCGTCTGCCACATATTTATCCATTTGTTTGATTATTGTAACTACCACATATCTTTTTTTTTTTTTTAAAGGCTTGAGAATATCTGACAATGTTGTTCTGCCTACCTAAAAATGCAGGCTCTTGACAGAGCTCTGAAGCAAGTGCGGCTGGACTATTTCTGGGTGGGAATTTTCCTTAAGGGAATCTGGCTTAACTGCTTATTGGATACATCAACTTCATGGAGGTAAAAGACAAATAAGGGCAAAAACTCAAACCAAAAAGGTACTACGGGGAGACCATTATTTTCCACAGCCATCTTGTACTGCTTAGCATACAAGCACTCTGTTATAACAACGTCGACAATTCAATGTGCGCACCATATTAATTAGAAAAAACTTCGCTGAGGACTTCAGAACAAAGACATTTACTTTAACTGATGTACATTTGCTAGCTTATATTTTCAGAAATGTCTGAGATACCTTTCCCCTCTCAGCTCATTATCATATCCACTGTCACCCACTAAAAAAGGGGGGAGGGAAATGATCCATTTATCTGTAATGGATGCCAGATTACTCTTTCCCCCGTTTGTTTTCATTATTTTTTCCATAGTAAACTCACTGCAATAATTCTTTCCACGTGATCATGCAAGCAGGAGGTCTGTGACCTCAAGCACCCCACATGCTACTGCAATGATGATTGTATCATATTTGCCTTATAAGGTACCATTTAAAAACTAATAGCACACTGGTCATTAATGTCACTGTAAAAATGCAGGTGTTAAATTTCTATGTGAAGTTATGAATTCCTTCTCTATAATGTTATTAGAACATGGGTTAAGAAGACAACTTAGACCAGGTAAAGGTGATAAAGTCTATCCTAGAAAAAGGAATGTGGGTCTACCTCAGTTCACATATTAGCTGTAAGGAAACCAGCAGGGGTTGTCTTGAACCTGAACTTGGAAAGACAGAAAATTAACATGGCTCCTGAACCCCAGAGAGATACAGGTGACTGACTCACTAGTAGGCCTTTCTACCTTGAGAACAAAAAGACACTTTTTTGGGAATATAAAGGACAGAGACATTCTTCCATCTTTATCCTTCACCTCTGGAGGCAAGGGAAACCAGTACCTCGTACTTCTGTGGAAGGGACTGATACTGAACCAAGAGTAATTTGTGAGTGAAGCCATCTTAAAACAAAGATTGTGCCTTGCCAAACTATGTTTTAGACTTTTAGATGTGTTTTCATTTTTGCCTGTAGCCATCTCTACATTTAGTTCTTTTACTTGACCTCACTTAACATATGTGCTGTTAATAAAAAGGTTTTATTTTAATCTAAACCAACTCCCTGCTGTGTTTGAAGTAATTGCTAACTCCAGTTAGTGTGGCAAGTTACTGGGTACTCTCTCTTTAAAGGAGCAAACTAACCATATTGTTTCTCTGCATGGTCCAGGAGAGGGCTGGACTCTTCAGGGCAGATGGCGATGGGAAAATTTGGGACTGGGAGTGTGTTGGTGTCATCATGGCAGGTGTAACCAAAGCTGGTGGAAAGAAGAGTGAGGCTGTTGTGTTGTGACAAACTGCTGGGGTCAGAAGCATTGAACCAGGGCAGCGAACACAGACACTCAGGATACTACATGCTTGTCTGCTGGCTGTTGGTGTTCGGGCTGCAAATCACAGCTGCACCCAGAGTTACAAGGCAAACAATGACAAAACTCACTGGTGTGGATTGATCCTCAGAATGTAATAAGTCCTGGTAGGTGAATACTAAAAATAAGATGAATTTCTATCACTTTAGATGTATTATGCACACATAGGTGGAGATGTTCCAAGCCACCAAGAAGATCTGGATGCTCAATTCCCACAAAGCTGAATTGAGGCCACATCACTGACACTGCTCTAGAAGTGTTAATTCAGAGCTCAGGAAAACTACCCAACTGTTAGTGGTAACAAGTCTCTTAATGGGCATCTAAATTTCCTATGCGATTTTAAAAAATTTCACCTCTAATATCCTCCAGAGTGAAGGACTATGTAGCACAGCTTCTGCCATCCTGATGAAGTATTTGAATGGAAACTTACTCCCATGAATGAGATTGTTGCTCATGATTTCAAAGGAAGCGGGTTCTAGCCCCAAGACTGACTACTCCCAGCCTCACAAAAATGATGCCAGAACTTTTCGTAGAACACTATAGTTGTACTGCTGTCCACAAAGGCATCGTTCAAAATTGTGTGCCAGATTTGTCACCACTGATAGTGGTGTGGTACTTGCAACTTCTGAATCAGCATCTCTAGTACAGCATCACTAAAAGGTTACCACAGATTTTGCAGAAGCAAAACCTACAGTTAAAGGTTGAAAATCAACTTCTGTTATAATCCTCATGTCACACATACCATTTTCAAACATCTCTTTTTTGGGGCTACAGTTTCACTGTGGGTGATGAGCCCTTGAAATGGACTACAAAGATCATAGTGAGAGTTGAGAACATCTTACAGTTTGGCTCCTATTTTGGCATCTAAGCAGGAGCTGAACTCTTGAAAAATCCAACCCTAACTGTGGATGCTAGCTATTGAACACCTGGCCCCTAATTGCTGTGCCTCAGTTCCCCATCTGTGAAACAGGGATATTACTTCCCTTCTCCCACTCTGTCTAATCTATTTGGATTAGAAACTCTATGAGGAGACCTAGTCTTTTATAATCCTGCCTATGCAGCTAGCACAACTGAGTCCCACTCAGTTGCAGCCTCCAAGTACTACTGTAATACAAACAGTGACTTAAAACACCACCTTCACCTTTTCATTCCTGGGCTTGAGTGTTTAAATTTGCAACCTTAATGTGTCATTCAGGTAAGTTTTTGTATTTAATTCAGAGCATATTTAAAAAGAGGAAATATACACCAATCACTACATTTGCAGGTCCAAGGAACTGAAATAACTTTTTGGCATGCAGTCCCTATAACATCTTGATGTAATAGGATTTAAATCTTTATTATTGTACAAAGAGTGGCTGGCTGAATTTTTACCATTGATGAGGTACAGTACTTTATGCCAATTTAAAGTTAGATATTCATGAATAAATCTGCTGGTTACTGTGCTAGAAAAATGGCAACTACTTCTAAAATAATTCATACATTAAAGAGCATCATTTGACAACCATTTTATGAGAACTATAAACATGAACTATCTGCTCCCTCATTTTACAGAGATGGTTCATAACTCAGATTGTTGCCCTCTGTACTTTCCACGATTGAAGCAGGCCAAGAGTAGGTCTGGCCTTGTGTGTTTTGGTGACACATACACAGCTGAATTCATATCAAAAGGTGACTGACAGATCACCAATGTAGGTCAGGGGCTAAATTCTGCTTCTAGTTTCACCAGTGTCAATCCAAGCTAATGCCACTGAGACTGGGGCTGGTGTATCTGGAAGAGAATTGTCCAGTATGTCTTTTTTTTTTTTTAAAGGAAAAAAGGGAAATCTATAAAATACAGCCTTTAACATGCCTTTCATATACAACATAACTGAATAAGACAAATTACACTACTTTGTTCTAGGCTGGCAAATGGAAAGAAAAATCAAGACATTTCCTTATTTGCTTTCTCCATTTCCCCATTCATCATATTTTGTATTTTGACTCTATTTTGTCTCTAACCATTTCTTTCTCCATCCCCTAGGTCCTTCTCCAAAGCCCCATTCTATTTACCTCTCAGGGAT
The DNA here is from genome assembly GCA_007922155.1 of Mesoclemmys tuberculata. NCBI lineage: Eukaryota > Metazoa > Chordata > Testudines > Chelidae > Mesoclemmys > Mesoclemmys tuberculata. Next base: position 37,624,926 of record ML675649.1, on the reverse strand, counting down.
ATTTTGGCTCCATCCCTGTGTGCGCTCCTCTTCACCCCCAATGCACTCTCTCACCCGCCCCCCCATTTCTCTTCCCATACTAATTTTTCTCTTGGACTTCTGCACTGCCACATACACACCACTCTCCCCCCCCCCACCCACAGTTCAGTGACTGCAGTGGAGAGGGGGTCATCTCTGCAGTGACTGGAAGGATTAGGTAATCCCACCTTGATCCCCCAGTGGAATAAAAGTCTCCAAAGTGACCACCCACAGATCTGACTACTTCACATAGATCTGCCAAGATGCTGCTACCCACCTGGCTTTGGTTCCAGCAGTGCAGAGGCAATGAATTGCTAGGTCACTGAGGAACCAGCACAGTTCAGACAAAGGGCTGCCCCACAGGATGCAAACCAACCAAGTGACTATCTGTGTTCCAGAAGCATGTCTGGTTTGCTGGTACCGCACATGCTCCATCTCCCCCGCATGTGACATGCCTTTTAGGATTTCCTGACCTGGCTTTACTTCATCTCAGACCTGTGGTACATGCAGCATGATGAGACAAGCAGCTGGCAAGAGCCCAGATCCTGTGGGCATGCCCTCTTTCCCCAGGATCATGAGCCCCAGTTCCTTGGCATATCTGAAGAATGTGCTTTCTATGCATAGCAGGTCCCTGGTAGCACCAATGCCCCTTCTGAGCAGCTTAAGCCCTTTTTGGCTCCATGGCCTATTAGTCACGGTCACTGGCAGTGCACACTACAGAAAGGATGCAACAGGTTTTAAACTAAAACACTATGGAAGACTGTACTCAGGACCTGCCTATTATCTTTCAGCTGGTGAAACCTCTGGTGCTTAAATGTTGACCACCAGGACTGGCTTCTGTGGGAGCTGCAGGTTCTAGGCACCACTCAGGATTTGACAATTCAAACTGAATGTTTTATTTGGAAGCCATCCATGATAAGTGGTTCATCTGCTGCTAACTTACACCTATCTACAGCTTCCAGGAATCATTTGCAACCTATTTAATGTCATTATTGTATGTTGCTATGTTGTGACAGTATTTTCATTCCTAGGATTTCACTCTGTGCTGGGTGGATTGAACATTAAGTCAGTGGTAAATCCATCTCAGACATCCTGCAGCTGCATCAGTCATCAGCTCCATTTGGAGGATATATATCCAGAGAATCAAGTGTTTGTCTCATGATATGACTAGTAAACTTAGGTCCCCTAACCAAAAGCACCATGGAGATTGAATGAAGCATGCCATCTAACTTGCAATGAAAATGTCTGCCTGCTGTGTACCAATCTAGGCAGCCACGCAATGAAAATAATGACTAACCTATCTTTCACTCCCAGTAGATAGTTACCAGCATTCTCCATTTTTTCACACCCCACCTCCCCCCATTAGTTCAAAGGGGTAGAATTTCTTCCAGCAATGAATGATCCTAACACCAGCATTTTATAGACCACAAAACTGAAGTGTGTGCACTTCCCTTTGAAAAATTATTGCTTGTGTAAGATTTCATTATTATACACTCTTTGACCGTCATGGTGTGTGCCTAAGACTACAACTAGAAGCAGCAGGAGTCTGTATTCCCAGCACAAATGTCTGTCAATTTCCTTCTCATCCTTTAACAGTTACCATAGGAGCTGAAAGTCAGCTATGTGTAAATAGCAAGGATTGTGTATTCAGTGGGAAAAAAATAAAATAAAATGGGCTTCTGCTGAAGGCATGTGCAATGGATAAATGTTTTATTCCAAATATGACTATGAAGAGAGTGGAACTTCAGAAAATATTTGATGCTCTGCTATTTTAAGGATGCAGCATTTTGCTTACTGCTCAATGCTTTAATGGGAAAGTTGAAGTGGCACAGTGAAAATATAGTATTTCTGAGCAGCTGTGAGGGAGGAACTTAAAATACCCACCCCCAACTATGCCCCTTAGTTTGTTTCAAGAATACAAATCTAGAATAGTCATCATAACACAGCTGAGTAAACTAGAAAAGCATTCTGGGTATTGTTTTGAAAATGAGTATAGCAACATTTTGTTTCTTAGATTCCTGTATCCTGGGACATGTTGTACAGAGAGGCATATGAAGTGAATTTTGCCCTCAGTCGTACTGGTGTAACCCCATTAGATTTAGTAAGACTGGACTGGCATAACAAAGAGAAGAATGTAGTTCACAATACATTGAGTGCTGGCCTCAGAACTGTGGCAATGATAAAACTTCCTGTCTTAGGATAGTGAACCAAAGAAAACCCTCAGACCTTGAGTCTATCTGGAGCCACTATTGCATAGTTGTGGAGAAACCTTAAGGAATGTTCAGGTTTCTGAACCCTACGTGCTTGGAGCAATGTAACTGTTGGAAAGGAAATTTTAAAAAGGAGTATTATATAAACATTATTTTTTGCAACCCTCCACATATTTTTCCTGCCCTAACCACACATATGCAAGTAAGGCTCACTTCTATGATAGGAGCCACGAATACCAGTGGTCCTGAATTATGCTAAGCCAGGACTGCATATTACCCAGTTTCTACCACTTTTTCCTTATATTCCAGCATTTCATCTTCATCCACAACCTCTCTCTCCAACTAACAGTATCTCTGAAGTTTTAAACAGACATAGTCCTGACCTCCTCCTTAAGCTTCTGACACATGAATGATACTTTATGTATTATTGTTATTCCAGCCCAATAGTTGTGAGTTACATCAAACTTCCAACAGGTGGAAGAACAGAAGTTCCAATGTTGTCCTTTAACCAGAATCCTAACTTGTAAATCCATCCAAACTGTAGCACTTCACATTTCTTTAGTCAGTACCATTAAAATCTTGACATCTACCACTCGCAGTCATTAAGCTTACAGTGGGATTTGTGGGATTTCTCCACTCTTAAGTATAATGAACACAGGAAAGGTAAACAGTGTGGTGTGCGGGAAAGGTCAAGAATTTAATGTTGCCCATTATACTGACTCATGTCTCTCTGATACTATTGAGAATTGTCCTTGCTTTTGAGCCAGGCAGTTTTGATGTATCAAAAAACAAGTTAGCTGGTTCTACAGCTACAACTTAAGTGTAATTTACTAACAAGCAATGAGCTTTTCTAGATGTAAACAATCTGGCCCATATCCTCAGCTAGTGGATAGTGGCCTAGTTCCACTGAGAGCAAAGGTGCTACACCAATTTACAGCAGCTGAGGATCTGACCCACTCCACTTAGTGGGTTGCTCTTGTAGCATGTGTTGTTCCTTTCCGTATACTGAAGGAAACCGCAGATGAATTACAGATGCGGGCAAAATCTTCCAAGCCACATTCAGTTTGGTTGCTTTATCATTTAGTCCAGATACCATGAAATGCACTATTCAACATGGATTCCAGTGTCACACATTAATGTTATCTATTATGTGCTCGCAAAAACACTTTTCTTCCAAGCTGCATATTTTTCACAGCTGTTATTTCAGTGCAATTTTGAAAAGATAATGAATTATTCCTGAGTTCTGGCATCCATTGTGCAGCAGGGCTGTTGGATGGCCAAAGCCCACAGAGCCTAAATTAAACATTTCAGTGCACAAAAAACCCAAACCACCTCACTTCAGCCATTTTTCAGAGATGCATATGCAACATCTGAGGGTGAAGGATCCTCGGAGCACTAGACAATGGCATATGACACAGCAGGAATAAGGGCAAATTTTCAGTTAAAGTTACCATTTTTGTATTTTTTTTAAAAAGAAAATAAATCAGCTTTTAATATTATTGGTTAAATGCATTCAGGCCTGGATTGGGCCTAACCTTAGCTAGATGTGCATGGACCCTCTTAAACCCCGATGCAGAGGCTGGCTACAACTGCAGTCAGTCACAGTTCCTAGCTAGCCTCACTCGCAGCATTATGGTTCCCCACAACTTCTACACTGGCAGGCAGTACAGGCTGCACCCTTCAAAGGGATGCTAGCAACTGCACCCTTCGGGAGGCATTGTACCTGTTTGAGGCCAGAACTTCTACTGAGACCACACTGCGCTGTGTTGCCCCCACTATGGGGCTATCATGGGTGGCAAGAGTGTTGATGGCATATCAGGCCTGAAAGCACATGACCAGAAGGAAGAGAGCACTTCCAGCTCACGCTTAATTTTTTTTAACTGAACTATTGTGGCACCATGTAATATTTTAATTCACATGGGTATATCCATGCACCTAAACAACAACTCTTAGGAGTTTCAGGCAGTGAATAACCTTTTTTCCCCCCTTAAACTGTTGCTTCTAACAAGAGATCTACATCACAACGAAAACAAGGATGTTTCTGTCAATCAAATTGCCTATATATTTGGTTAAACAGAATTTGGACCAATAGCTGTAATAGTGCCCTCTAGCAAGTCCCACAGTATTACATCATGTATCTTTTTAAAAGCTTTCTGATCCAGTGAAGAAAACTTGCAATGTTTTTAAGCCCTTAAAATGAAGAATAATTCCTCTCTCTCCCCACCTCACCCCTTGTACAACAAATACATTTCTGGATACATTCAGCAGATTAGCAAGAAGAGCCACCATTTTTTCTGCTCCCAAGAACTCCTAAGCATTTCAATGAGAGTTTTGGGTATATGAGGAGGGGCAAATCTTTCTCTCAATTCACTATCTGAATAGCCAGGAGGTTCACAGGGGTTGGGGAAAGACTTCCATGGTGAGCTGCTGATTTAACAGCTCCCACAGTTCCACCCCAAAACTGGGCTCCATTAAATGCAAGTCATGTGCTCCACAGACCCTGGGGTTTATCTAAGCCTGCCCTTCCTGTGTAGGGACTAGTGCATCATCACTACAGACAGGTGTCTCAGGAGACTGAATTTGCCATCGAATAGAGAAGGCGGATTTAAGTGATGAATTTCTAAAACACGAAACCCTACAAAATACAGGCATGCTGCAGTCTAAATAACTTAAGCAACTGCTGAACCCGTGGAGCTCACCCATCATTTATTTAAAGGCGTACACCAGACTGACTGCAGGGCTATGGCTCCTTTTGAGTCTATATAAGATACACTGTGCCATAGATCAGAAATAATCATGCAGAGGATGGCAATGCTGTGATGGCACAAAATCACATTTGTACTACAAATAAAACACTGTGGGCCAAAGTTGCTTAAAAATACACTTTGTCCAGCATTCTTCATTGGGTTGTCCTTTGTGTCCTCAAAATGTAGATTCTACGGGTGAAACCCTGGTCTCCTCAAAGTTGATGGCAGCTTTTATCTCCTTATGGGTTTGTACAGCACCTAGCACAAATGTCCGAGGCCAACCAGATGAGGTGCCAGCAACAGTAACAATAATTATCTGGTAAAATGTTGAGCTGAATTTTTCCCTTGCAGCATCAAAACGTTTTATTAAAATGTGTACGCAGAATGTTCTGCATGAGGTTATGAGAGTGCCCTAGTCTGAAATATCACACAGGGCCTGAGGATCTCAGGATAAAAGTGACTTAACTATTTGCTTCTTGAAGTCCTATTAAATTCCTTGGGTCTCGAGTGTAATATCATTAATCTTGATAAACTTAATTGATAATAATGCCATTGCCAGCTCTCGTAAGTGCTTTCCACTGTAAGGCAGCACTAATTGGACCATTACTTTTAACAGTAAGTGGCCATTTTTCAGATCACATCCTTTTTCAAACCCTGACAGTGACATCTTCATCTTCTGAGTCAACTCCAAACTGGTTTTCCTCCTCATCACTGCTTCAGCCATGAGGACACCCACTCCAGCCTTTGTCCTCATTGCCACCTCCTTCTCCGGTCCATGCTCCTCCCTACTATCCCTCCATAAGGGCTCTTTGCATTCTTCTGCCACTCCCACCGGTGTGCCTTCCCCTTTGCCTGGGGATTTGGGTGCCAGATCAACCCCTCCTCTTCTATAGAATCCCCCCTTAAAAACAGACTGCACGTGTGGGGCCTTGCAGCCATAACCCAACCCTAGACATAAAAGGCCAGATTCCTACAGCATTAACACTGTCAGAATAGCATGAATCCATTAGGTTGAATTCTGATTTTGGTTCATTAGCGTAAACCTGGAGGAAGTTCTAGTTCACACTACTGTGAGATCAAAATCAGAGCTATTTTTGTCATTTTTATTTTTAGAGTACCTGCAAGCTTGCATCATTTGCAGGCTGGACTTTCAAAATATGTATTACATATTTACATCCTCCCCCCATTGGCTAAGAATTGCACACAACTTATTTTTGTTACTAATCACTTGTCCCCACCTGTTGTCTTTTTTAGAGAGTGTGGGCTCAATGGGATAGGGATTGTCATTTTATATATGTTTGTACACCACCTACCACAATGAGTCACCAACCTGGATGGTCTATAGGCACCATTGTAATATAAATGTTAAATAAAAGTTATTTTCTGTGTCTAAACTGAACAGTGCATGCCTGATTTAGATTGTGAGCTCCTTGGGATGGGAATTCTCTCTGCGCTGAACACCAATGAAGCTCAATAAATCACTGATGTTCTTTTAGCTCTTGGATTTTGGAAGTTTGTCTTTAAAAATAATCTAGTGCCTTCTAAATATTTTAGATGCATGAGCCAGGCTTGCTCAAAATTAATATCTAATGAAATATTTGTGGCCACAAAATATTGAGATTAAGTAGAGCAGATGCTGTAGTCCAAAACCCAATACAGAGAGTAAATTCAGGTTGTGTGCACACTTCTTTGCTCCCAGATGTCTATTTCAGCTGGCTATATTTCACTGGTAATCACCTTGAGACATGGACAGAAGGGAAACTTCAAAGAACTCTGCCATGATAAAACAGCAAGGCTCATCTTAGCTCAGACAGCAACCTTCATCGGCAGAGGTTAAGCAGATACAGCTGCAGCTGTGATAAAATAAGACTAGAGGAAAAGGAGATTAGGTGTGTGTATTGCTTTCACAAAAAGAGGGACTGTGTTTTGCCCCCATCCAATTCATACTTATAAGGGTTATGGTGTTTAATTTTAACTTGCTGTTTCGCACTGGTGCTTCAGAACGGGGGAGTTTGATATTCTTCATCATCTCGCAATAGCACCTAAAGGCCTCCGCCAAGATCATGGACCCACAGTGCTAGGCATTGTACTCAGACAAAGAGTGGGAGGAAGAAAGTGTTACTATCCCCCCTTTACTTCCAGGGAACTGAGGCACAAAAAAAAAAAGTAAACTTCCACAAGGTTGCAAGGCCGTCTGTGGTAGAGCCTAGAACTTGAGCCCAGATTTTCTGAGTTCTACTCCACAGACCATTTCCGATACTCTCTCTCTTGACAACCCAGAGAAGTGAGCCATTGGGGGGAGAAGAGGAGAAATGGCGTCATCATGGGAAGAAAAGCTAAGGTACATGGCAGGCAACAGCAGTTCAAGTAATGGTTCAGACCCAAGATTCCTGGATATACACATCCAAGGGATCGACTCACTCCGCTAGTGATGGATACTTATGATCCCACTGACAAATCTCATGGTAAGCGTGTGCTGGTTACCGATCTCGCTTCAGTTCCTGAGCAGACAAGCTGCAAAATAAGAATTCCTCACTCTGCAGACAGTGCTAAGTTCATCTAGACACTCACTATTTATATTTAAAGACTTATTCCATCTGGACATGGAGCTTACAGATGCCTTTATATTCGTGTCTTTACATTATTAGAGTCAGGGATGCCAGTATTAGGTTTAAACTGATATTTCCTGTTAATAAAAGTCTGTCAGAAATAGATTGGCAAATATTCATAATATTGGGGAAAAAACCTTTTCCTGAGGTACTGGTTTCTGCACTCCAGGTCAGCTTCCTGCCACTCAGACTATTTCACACTGGAGAGCAGTTTAGCTCTGATATCCAGAACTACTGGGAGCAGCACAGAAAAACAGGCACAAAAATTGGCCTTTCCAGCTTTGTATGGAATTTCCTTAACAAGACCTGTGACATTTTAGCCAATAAATGTCAAAGCCTGTAAACCCCCCCCTAACCATTTTTATCACATGCACTGCTAGGGTTTAACATGTTCTTTCTGCGGTCAGCATGATTTGATCTCCTTTTGGATTTCCACAGGGAAAAGCAACCTATGATGGCTTTAAGCCATATTTGTGCCCTCCCAAGCCTGGCTTCAGAGGCCCTATAAGCAGTTCCACTTGCTGCCATAGCACCCCCTGGTAATCACAGGTCCTCATCTCTGCCACCTCCTGGTAATCAGTTCTTTGGCCTCATGATGGCCCGTCTGTCTGTTTACATCTTCTGTGGCCCAGCCCTCTGGCCCGTGCACCTTTAAGTTCAGTCCACGTCCTGCATGACAGAAGTCCAACTAAAGAATCCAAATCAATGATCCTTCTGCCCTTCGTTGGCTGCACTGAAGTTCCCTGCTCTTCACCCGACTTCCTAGGGACTGCAGACTTCCTTTTTCACTCCTTTAGCAGAGCACTGCTTCCCTGGAGGCCCTTCTTCCTGGCAAGTGTCCTCATTGCCCTTCCTCTCCAGGGACTGACAGCTTCTCCCCAGGACCTCCCAGCTTCTTCCAGGCCCTATCTCAGGGCATCCCACAGGAGCTTAATCGGCTCCTTGCTGGGAACAACCCTGATTCCTCTCTACTGAGAGTCTCCTTCCTCACCAAGCTCACCTTTCTATAAGGCCTCCCTGAACCTTTCACATCTAAGGTCTCTTACAGCAAAGCCATCAGACCAGGATCTGCCGGGGGACATCTGCTACCTCACTGACAAGGTAGAGCCCCACTTGCCTTGAAGAGCCCTCCAGTGTAACAGTCGGCTCTGATAGTCTTGCCAGACTGTTCTACAGACTCCAAAGTGTTGTGGCACCAGCCCCAACACCAGTGCTTGTGAGAGGATCTTCAGAGGACAGCTTTATGACTGTCTCTGAAATGCCTGCTCTGCAAGAGCCTTCCCCATGTCAGATATGGGGCTCTTAGAGTCTGTTTACACTGCTTCAGCCCTTGTATCCAGCATAAAGGAGCCAGAATAGGAGTAAGGATGTTGGATTTCTCTCTGCCTTTCACAAAACTTCACACCATTGTAAGAAGAAAATCAGGCCCCCTGTGTATGTTCTCTGAGCACTAGACAGTGGCTCAAGCTTCAGAATCAGATTTGGCTTTCAAAATGCTTCCAGTTTCAGGAGTGCTTTAATCTGGGTTGCAGTTTGGCCATTATAAAGTTAGGGGCCAGCTGCAAGGTTCTGATCCAGATTGGAGTCTGGAATCTGGATTAGCCCCATCTCTACTGCAGATGGGATAGACATGGAGGGATGAGATATCATCCCTTGCCAGCTTCCCAGAACTGCCCCCTGCAGTCTAGAATGCTAGTACAGTATTAAGAGTTACAGAATCCCCTCTGCTCCCACCATACACGGGATGCACTTTCTGATATGCTTATCCTGGCTGATAGAGTAGCCCTGTAGCCTTCCATACTGCAGAGTCCTTCCCATGCCAGTCACATCCCTTGGAAACAGAATGCAGTCATACAGGATGTCTTCATAGAAAGAAGGGAGTAACAGACTAACTAAGAGATTTTGAGTAAGAGCCCGATCAAATTTCTATTTCATTTAGAGAAACATGAAATTGGTTAGAAATCTAGCATTGTTAGTTTCTAAAGAAAAAAAATCTGTACTGCTATCAGTATTTAGCAAACACTTAGCAACAGGCCAAATCTGGCTGGCCTTATGATGTAAGGCCATCACTATACAGCGCTTTTTCTCCACATGTAGAGGGCACTCAACTCTTCCATGGACACATTCCTCCCCCCTCCTGATCCTGACAAGTATGTGGTGCTCTGCAGATCTGCACATGGAGGGCAAATGTGGACTTCCTACCTGATCTGCTGCAATAATGGGATGGTCCAGGTGGTGTTCCATTCCTTCAGCACTCCCTCCATGGTGGGGATGCCCAGGCAGAACTGATGCTAGGCATGGGTCTCTGCACAGATGGCTCTGACCTTCTGCTGACCCTCCAAGGGCTGAAGCAGGGTTTAGGGCTGGTCTGGCAGACCTGTTTGGGAGACGGTGTTCCTGTCACATCAGCAGGCTTGCTTAGGAGAGGGGATGGTCATCACTCCATTTGGTATTCAGGTAAACTCCCTGGAACAGGGCTCGCTCACTGCTAGGGCACTTCCTTGTGGTTCAGGGGGGTTTACCTCACAACCCATCGACACCCCCTCCTTTGGTTCCCCGTCCCATAGTCTCTCTGGAGTCAGGTTACCCCCTCTTCATCACTCAGGATACTACCTTTCATGGCTTGGCCCTGTGACCAGCTCAGTGCATGTTTGTCCCACTTCCAGGATATCAAAGTCCCTCCAGACCAACTGGCATCTCCCACAGTGATGTGCCAACTCCCCGTGGTTGGCAGGGGAATCCAGGCTCAGCTGCTACTCCAGGCTCCAGCTCAGGAATCCTACAATCTCAATCTTCTGGCTTCCCTACTCTTTCCCTTGGCTACTTCTGACTCCACTGCCTACAGGCGCTCTTCTCCACTCTTTAAGGTAAAACCTTTCCTCAGGACCAGACTCCGAAGGTTTCTCCTTGGTTTCTCCTTTTCCCTCTCTAAGCTCCTTTCTACTGCAAACTTCCTGGCTTTATACTTTAGCCAGCTTCTTTCCCAGCTGGGCTTTATCAGCCATTAGTCATTTGCAGTCAAGCCAGACTCCCCACCAGGTGTGGCCTATAAGGTTAATTGGTCCTAGCTGCACCACTTTAAACCATTTCAGGAATGGGGGACACCCCAGCACACTTGCAGTGAAGTGAATGGGAATTTGCCAGAATTTATACCATGTAAAAACTGAGTAAAGGAACTCAAGACTGATCACCACAGAGCCCCACTCCTGATAAATGTATATAACTCTTGCCACTTTACAGATGGGAAATGAAACATGGATGGTTTGATTCTCCCCTGCCTTGCACCTTATCGAGACATTTACATCTGGACAAAGGGAAGGCAAAGATCTGATTTAGTAGCATCTCATGCCCACTTTGCACAGCTGTAAATGACTAGCAAAGGCACAAAGCAGTGGAAAATCAGGTCCAATGGGCTTAGCTGTACACCATAGACTTTAATATAATTACTCCTGCTTTATACCACTGGTAGTGAGATCACAGTCAGACTCAAAGAGAGCAGGTTACTTGACCAAAGCCAAACTGCCAGCCAGTCCATAGTCAGAACTAGAACTCAGGAACTGCGTGCTCCCGATTTCATGAGCAGTGTAGTAGATCACTGACAGACCGTATCATTGAGCCAAAACAGCAGGCCATAGGACTAACCCCATTGCCAAACATTAGCGGAAGGCTAATTATGGCCCAGCAGCAACACTGAAACGTATTGCTCTGCAAGAAGCACAGTCAAAAGGGGCAGATAGCAAAGGAGACTATTACATGGAAAATGGTATTAGGCTGCAACATTAGCTACAATTTCACCAAAGGGATTGGATGGAAACATAGAAGAGATTGGTTTTCTGTAACGATAATGGAGGCAGCAGCTGGTGTCATTTCTTTAAAATGCTCATTTTTAGTGTAATTTTTTTTATTTCATGAGGAGACTTAGTTATGTATGTGCACACCTGCAGGCAACACCCAATGGAGGGCTGCTGGTGGGTTTAGAAAAGGAAAATAATTAGGCATTTTCCAAGTAACTTTAGAGATTTGCAAAAACTCAAAGTGTGGGGCTGGTATTGCATTCCTCCTCTATTTAGGCTTGTTTGCACAAAACCCAAACTAAAGGTGGTGTCCTACTAAGTGTGGGGTATTGAGATAAGTGGCCCCATTTTCTTCCCATTTCTATATTGGCCCATTCATATACATACAACACTCTTAAAGGAACAGAGACAGACTAGCCAGGGACCAGAGGAGGTTTGGCATTTCTCAGTATAAGCTACAAGTTATTGGCAAGTGAAGGAAGGACAGCTTTGTCCGGGTTCAGAGACAGTGGAGATGCATGCACAGGGTCTGCTAGACAAGAGGCCCTTCATTTTTCTCCCTGTATGGCAGGCAGGTTGTCTTTGGAACCACAACAACTTGCTTGAAGAAGTGTGGGAGCAGCTTTCATCCTGACCTTCTATTATTTCAGTGTATGTCTTTCTACTTAATCATTCTATAGCAGAGAGTTGAACTATGATACTGTCAAGGATGGTGTGTCAGCAGCCTGGCCTAGGGGTTAGTGTTGGGCACAGACTAAGCATCCAGGACAAGTTACCAGGTGTCAGGCCAGGCTGGAATGCCAGGAGATCAGAATCAACAGAAACAATTGGAGAAAAGGAATCAGGAGCTAATTACCAAGGGTCAGGCTGTATCAGCAGGTCAGGATCAGAGAGGGGGAGCAGGTAAACCCCAGCCCAGCAGGGTGAAGCTTAGTTGTACAGACAGCTTGGTGTTTCCTCCGCTAGCTGAAATCGGGGCTGTGGCCAAATCAGGAGCCTTGGATCTCTCCCAATCAGAGCACAGAGGTGGGACTTGTGCCCCAGTTGGGCTTCATAGACCTGGTCCCTGTGGTGACTCCCACAAACCCAGGCTCAAGACACACAGGGAGGGAGTTTGGGGGGGGGGTTTCACAGGCACTTGAGATTTAGGCGCACAAGTCCCAGTGAATTTGTGGGATTTATGTTCCTAATGCCCTTTGGCAAATATCCCTCTAACATGTTATTCTTGCTTAAGGGTAGTAATGTCTAGTGGTTAGTCAACACCTGTTCTGTGTTAAAGGTGTGCCCCTTGGACTTTTAGAGTGACTGAAGGTTTAGAAAAGGCAGAGCTAGGTAGGGAGAGAGGAAGATGGCCCCTGAAGAATCGTTAAGGCTTGGGGAAAGCCCTAGCTACTGTCTTTAATGGCCTGGGTCAAGGAATCTTGTAGAGTGGGCAAGGTAGGACTGCTCTTTCCCCTGGCCGAACAGGAGAAGCTCTGGGAACGATGCATGTTCTGTTTCTTCCCTGAGGACAAGAGAGACCAGTAGGAGAAGGTCAGCCTGGTGAACCCTCATCCTGAGGGTGAAAGGACTGACTAGGGGAAAAGGACCAGCTGGAAAGGAAGCTGGCTGAGGCTCTACAGCTAGCCTCCCCTTCAGCTCCAAGAAGGAGAGTTGGGGCTGAAGCAGATGGCAGGCTGCAGGAGAGCAGAGAATGACTCCAGCCAGGGGGGGCTGGGACCAGTGAAACGTGGCCTTTAGAACTGATTTATGACAATAAACCAGGGTAGTATTGGAAGAGAGTGACGGATTCTACGGGACGGTGAGGCAGGGCACTGCTAACCCTTGGCTGGCCAGAAGAAAGTGCTAGAAGGCAGGTACGCCCTTTGACACGCCATTAATTTTAGTCTTTCTGTAGGGAAAGCTAGACATTTGACTAGTGCAGGGGGGCTTTTAAGAAGTGAAAAAGGTTGAATCTCACAGCTAGAGCTAAAAAGTATTAATTAAACACAACACTTGATTTAAAGGTAAAGGATGCAACAATCAGACCTTCTAGAAAGTTAGCAAATGCCAAAACTAGGGTTGGGTCTTTCATTCAGCCCCCTTGTACCATGCATTAGGATACAGTCTTTAATGCCATGATCATATAGGACTTTTTCCCCACAGAGCTGGAACCTTTAGAGCCACAGCACAGACCTCTGCCCCTTGAGCTTAGTAATGCTGGCAGTAGTCAGCTGTCATCCTCCAGTCAGGCCAGCAGTTGAGGGGAATGAAATTGCACTTTGCCAGAGGGTTTCACTGATAATTGCTGACAGCATAGGATGGTGAAAATTGGGAGTCTTGGATTCAATTCTAGTTTCTGGAGGGGAGTGTCTGCCCCAGCTTCTGCCAGTGTCCCCTCCAGTCTGCCCCCTGTGCCAATCTTGTTTCCTCCCTCCCAGGTCCAATATTCATGCTCAGCTAGTCCCAGTCTCTCTCCTCCTCGGCTTCTTGTCCCAATCTATTCCCTCCCCACCCTCCGGTCCACCTCTTGCCCTCTCTGCAATTCAGCCATGCGGCCTCCTCCTTTTCGCAGCCTGGACATCAGCAGAGGGAGCACAGGAGACAGGGTCTCCCTGCTCTCAGTTCCTGTGCCCAGCACCACTGCAGCTTGCTGCAGACAGGAGCAGCAATTGCAGGGAAAGTCCTTCTTCTCCCTAGCCTGCAGCGTGCCCAGTGCAGATGGATTAATGAGAGAGTTTAGCAGCCAAACTGACGACTCGCTACTGAACATGTGTGAACTGAGGTTTTTCAAAGGGATTATAATTTGCCAAAATTTGGGTGCCTTTTCAGAGACAGAAAGAAGCCCATCTGCCGTCATTAAGGCAATCCCCGTGCTAAGTGTGAAGTCCTTGCTCCAAGCCTGGAGGCGCCAGAGCTCCTCAAAGAAAAGGTAAGAATTTTTTTTAACATGTATTTTCTCCAGTCTCTTGAACTGGCTGAATCATTTTTTTGAAACTTTCCAAACACATTCAGCCTGAGGCAGACACCTGCCAGAGAAAATGTATCCCAAACGATTCAAGCAACTGAAAACAAATCTTATCATGGGAAGTTTGGGCAACCTTAACCATAGGCAGCAATAGCAGCTCCACCTATAATTCTGAAGAAAACTGCTTTATCTACCTATCCAATCTGGAAAGAGAAACTAAAAGTTTCACTGTATGCCTCTTGCTCTTCTCCATATGATCACAGATGACTATTAGCAAAGAGGTTTCTCCATCAGCTCAACTGTACAAGGAAGTCATAAGCCTTTGTTTACAACACGAGTCCGTTGCTATGGAAGTGATTATGATGTCAACATTATGACTTCAATGTAGGATGAAAGGCAGCAACAAGATGGGTTGCAAGGAAGAAACCCCTAGTTCAAATATAACAGCTTGATTAATTATTACTGAAAATTAGAGAGAGGCTCAAATTATAACTCTGGATGTGGATTTTGAGCAGCCCGAGGCTCAATAGCATTGAGCTCTCAAGTGTTCATTTTGCCCCTTTATAAATCTAAGAACTGTTTGTAAAATTTGAATCCAAATCTGGGTTCAATTTTCGAAAACCCCAAAAGTCCACTGCTATTGGTTTCTAAGGTTTGAGTCTAGCTCTCATCTAGTGGAAGTGGCAAGGAAAGTGATGAACATAGCAAGAAATACTGCCTCTTTAATTGCCATGCCAGTTACTAAGCACATATCAGAATCATTGGTGTAATACAAAGTACTGTAACTTTCCTGTCAACTAAATGTAGTAACATTGGAACAAAAGTATTGAGTGTCAGTAATGATGATGAGAAGGTTTTGCTGGGAAAGAGTCAGATACTGTCTGACACATGGAACAGCAGCAGTAGTGTGGAAATTAAAGCTCCAGACATGTGCTTTCTAAAATTATCCATGAAACTAAAACCAAGGGCAACATACTTAAAATATTCTTACAGCAAGCCTGCAGACAGTCTGTGTGCAGGCTTCAGGACTGCTGTCAGGAGACGTGAACAGCAAAGCGGTCTTCTGTGTCACTCCTGGAATTTGCCTTTGATACTAACCCCCTGGACTTTGACACCCCATTATCCTGCCTCCCTGCCCCAATAGCTGGGGCCTGTAGTGCTGCGCATTGTTAACATTGTTCGTGCAATGCTGCAGGACACGCCTTCAGTGGCTCTCGTTACATACGAGAGTGCTTAAACGACATATTCCACATTTATTTTGTTATGGCCTAATTGACTTTCCTTCCCCCAGGATAACAGTCAAACATATTTTTGGATGCAATGAGATTTTTAAACTGACTGTAGAAAACAGTTTAACTTTTGAGGACAAAAAATGAAACTTGAGACACCTATGCAGAGAGATGGTAGGATCCATGACTAGACTCATGGTCTATTGCAGGGTTTCTCAACCTTTTTGATGCTAGGGACCAGCTTGCTGTCTTCCTAAACAGTGTCAGGGACATCTCAGGGACTGGCACCGGTCCACAGACCAGTTGTTGAGAAACACTGGTCTAGTGGATAGGGCACTAGACTGGCTCTCAAGATGACCTAGGTTAAATTTATGCCTCGGTATAGACTCCCAGAGTGACCCCTGGGCAAGTCATTTAATCTACCTTCTGTCTCAGCTCCCCATCTGTATAATGGGGATAGCCCTTCCTACATTAGAGATATTGTGAGGATAACTCTATTAATGATGGTGAGTCACTCGTATAATGGTAACGAGGGCCACCTCTGCAGAGAGCTGTGGCTTAGCGTGAATTTTTCTTTTCATCCATTTTCTTCCCACTTCATGATCTACCATTTCAAATAGGCCTTATTGCATTAAAATAGTGAGTAGCATCAGATATTCTGACATGAGACCTCACCAATGACCAGCTTTGCTCTAGCAACATACTCTAATTCATGGTCACTTTGATTTCCTCCCACCTGTTCTCCTCTAATGCTTCCTGGGGCCAATGGAAAGGCTCCTCCTATTGACTTCAGTGGGTTTGGATCAGGCCTATAGTCTTTTGCTGAAGGAAGACTGCCTTCCTTCTCCCACTTAATGTACCCAGCAATGCCAAAAATATTGTGCCAGATCCTACTGCCGCTGCTCAATGAGTCCTTTAGCATTACACAGGGGCTGAGACCCCCCCACCACCACCACCACAGACCACACAGCAATGAGGGGATCTCCCTCTACCTCTTTGGTACATTCTGCGGGGCTTCAGCCCTGGAATAGTTAAAGGTGCAGTCTAGAGGCAGCACTGGAACTTGGCGGAGTCTATGATCTCTCAAAGAGATCAGGGAGAGCAAGGAGGGGGGAGGTCAGGGACAGTATGGAAGGGGAAGAAAGATGCCAGCTCCCAGAAGAGTCTGTAGCAGTGGATGAAAAGGTGAGACAGCTGTTCTTAAAGATTGTGGGACAGGGGAGGGAGCTAGGAGGAAACTACCCACCCCAGTAGAAATGCAGGGTGGGGAAATAAAAGGCACACTGATTTGGTGACCTCAAGCAAAAGGTGGGAGGGCGGTGGAAGAGAATGTGGGGTCTGCTGGAGGAAGGGAGTTTCCACAGGGAAACAAGAGTGGAGCAAAACCTGGCTCAGGTTTGCAAAGGGGCCACAAATCTCACTGAGACAAGTTCTGGCCCAGTAACAAATCAGAGAGTAGCTGACATCCAGAATCTGGCTCCGCTCCTCATTTGGAAAATTCTATCCAGTTGAAATCCTAATTTTCCTCCCATTTCTTACAATTTCTATCACCCTGTATAAATTCTTGAGCTAAGCGTCTGATGTAAAGATTCACAGAGGGACTGCAAATCAGGAGGCTTGTTTAATGCCTTCAGCTGATGCTCCACAGTATTTCATGCAACTTGTAGCCAGCAATATTTTATTAGTTGCAGACTAGCAGATCCATGGCTAATGCTATTATTTAGTCTAGGGTAGATCGAGCTACATCACAAATTCCAGCTCAAAGGGAGGAGCAGGGGGGCAGGAACAGATCCCCCCGCCCCTTAGTGTCAAAAGGTGAGCAGAGACAGAGCTTTTATTTAAGAGAGGTTGGTGGATATGGGCACAGCCCTCTTGTTTTAGAGCTGGGGCAGTTTAGAGGGGTGGCACTTGCTCCTCTCCCTCTGGGTCAGAGGGAAGCCACACCACCTCACTCACTCACTATCCATTGGCAAGGGGCATTAATCAATCAGCCAAGTGGCAGTCTATTGCCCTGGCCCTCGGGCAGACAGGGCAGTCTAGCATCCTCAGGCAGGCCTAAGTCAGACAAACAGGTTGTGGCCCAGGGCAGCCTCACAGGCCAAAGTGAGACTGTCACCCTAGGGAGGCCTACTTCCCAGTTACAAATAATACAGGCAAAGTGTAGACAGATCCCTCTCAGGCTCAGGAAGAAGGCACCAGAGCTTCAATCACAGGGCTGGAGAGAAGGAAAACCGGACCTGTGTATGTGGGGTGGGGGCCTCCTAATAATTGTCCAGTTGTTTTGAGGAACAGGGGAAAGGGCCAGATATTTATCAGGGTCTCGGGAGAATGGGACAGTCATGGTGGCCAGGGAACATGGCCTCCTGCACTGAGTTTGAGTTTAATGGATATATGTATTGTGGCAAACAGCCGGCTTCTCCCTAGTGGATCTTGCACTTTTGCCTCTTGTAGTGTGCCAGGGCATCGCCAGTCACCCCATCTCCCCAGGGAGGGGGTAGGATCCCAGCCCAGGGGCCCTATGAGAAGCAGCTATGTGCCGCTGGCACCGTACTTGCAGCTGCAGACTTTTCCCCTAGGCTATTTCCCCCCCCTCTGTCCTTCTTGCTTCTTAAGCCCAGTACCTGCCTCAGGATTCCACCGCCCACCCCCACGCCTCTCTCTCTTTCTCTGCTCAGTAGCACAGCACACCTACTCCTCCAGCTCATGCACTGTCTTTCAGGAGCAGAGAGTTTTTATGAGGCATCTGGCTGGGCCTTAATTGGCCCCAGCTGCCCCAATTGCCCTCTAATGACTCTGGCTACTCTACAGGGAATAAACCCCGGAACATTCTAGGGCTTACATACCGCTCTTCCCGAACTTTCCCACTGCCCTTGCTATACAACAGCATATAGAAGATGTAGGTTTTTAATTACAGCAGGCATAAAATACGTTTAATATATTGACTAAAAGTCATGTCCCCACTTTAAAGATACAGCAGCCACAAAGAAACATGGCTCCTCTAAGATGTAGAAAGGGGTAAAGAGAATTTAGGATTCTACAGAACATGCTCCTGCTGCCTGCCCAGCTGGAAAAATAAAAGATGGGCCTCAAGTGCACAGCTCAGATATGGACCCTTGCTTCCCTCATAGCTGTGGGGTGCTTGGATACAGAGTTTGCTACAACCACTTACACACATGCTTAATTTTACACTCACGCATAACCTCTCTGCAAGGATATTTTCCAGTCCCGATTTCAATGGGACCATTTCCTCATGTAAAGTTAAGTATATTAGGTTTTACAGGGTGAGGGCCTTGATTTGGGCCAAACTGTAGCAGAAATGGATAAATATCATCAGCCACCTGCCACAAAGTGAAATTATGAAGTATGTAGAGCACTTTGAGATTGTTGGCTGCAACGACCCAGCCCAGAATATTAGGCAACTAACTGAACCATGCATTACATCTGAGCCTATCACTAGGGCAACATGTAGATTTCAAAATATTTATTAAAGACAAAACTTTTGTAAAAAATGTATTGATATTCAAACAAAATAGCCAGCAATAAACCAATATCTAGAATAGCAGCTGGCAATGAGCTGTACTCAGATTTTTTGATCAAAACTTCTACGTAAGTGCAAAATATTTTTGAGAGCAATGTTTGAACTGGGATATTCAAGTCAGTTTCCCATCCTGATTCAGTGCGAGCAGATCTCTGTGCAGGAGCCATTACAGGACTGGGGCCTTGGACACCTACGTTCATATTTAGGCAGCTAGGTACCCATTTTAAGGATCAAAGGGCTGATTTTAGTGCATAAAATATTAGCTGTGGGCCCAATCCTGTGGAGTGCTGAGCATTGTAAATTTCCAGTGACATTGCTGAGAGTTGGAGCATTTGTAAATTCACAGGATCTGGCTATATGAAAATGGAAAGAAGCATTACTGCAATACAATACTCCCACTGCAGTTAGCTGTAGATACGTCTAAGCCATGGAGGAAGTTGAGAAGGCAGTGGATGCTGCTCAATGGTAGGGATTAAAAATAAAATTAGCGAGTGTTTTAAAATCCACATGTCAGTCACTACCGCCTAGTGAATATTGTTAATAGTAGGCTTCAGTTTATAAAAGGCTAGGAAACAAAAATCAGATAAATGAATGTTCTTTAGATGAAACAATTAAAGGTTAATTATAGCATATGTCTCTGAGGCTATCCACTCTCCCTCTTCATTAATGAAAAATCATCCAGAATTACAACATTTAATTATTAAGTTTCTAAGAGCCATTCTGTCTCATCCAAAAAGAGACCAGAGTATGCAAAAAGTTCACCAAGCTGGTGGAAATCTCTTCAGTCTCCCACACCTTGTTTCTGGGACCATTCTTCCTCTCAAACTATAATGCGAACTGAGGCAGCCCCTTGGTCATCTGTACCTCACCGCGGCTAAATGAGAAAACTGCAGAGCAAGGTCACATCTGAACAGTGAAAAGTTGTTCAAACCAAAAAATCACACATACAAAAGGTGCAAAAGATCGTGTTCTCTTTCATTCTGCTACAGTGGAACATTCCTTATGGTGTCTAGCATTGTCCAGTCTAGTTTTAACTACCCAAGTTATAAGGCTGCTCCCATTTCCCGTTGGAAAACTATTCCACAATCTTATGCATAGTAGGTGGCTTCCCATTGTTCATTTTAAGTCATCATTGAGTGAAAGTGAATCCTACACAGAGGTTGCCAGCACCATCTAAGCAATATATAGGCATCTGCCCAGGAGTCAATTTAACGCCACATGAATATTGTAGTATTGTTCCTGTTCACACAGGGATTTTCAAAGGAGCCTAAGGAAATTAGGCACTCAACTCCCATTGAACTTCAGAGGAGATTGACTCCTAACTAACTTCAATGCCTCTGCAAATTCCAGCCTTAAATTCTAAGGTGCACGTATTGTCCCTTAGTATGTGGATACTGAGTTCCTAAATTCCATGGCAATCAGCTTGCAGGGAGCATTGCTTAGATATAACGTATCACAACAGGAGAGGTCTTCTGAATGCAGACACCATAGTTTGTTCTCTGAAAAGTGATGTTGTAATAAGACTGTTTATTGTTTTCATTTTTAGAGATTACGAGGGAGGAAAAACCATTATTTTCCACAATGAAAGAACAATGCCCTCAGCTTTGGTGGTGGTACTGATATTTGGTGCCCTCTATTGGTACTAATATAGCAACGCTATTTGGTTTGTCTTTAGAATGAGTGATTATAAACACACAATCAGGACTTTTATAGTTAGCCCCAAAGATTCGCTCCATGCTAGAACGTGTTAAACAAGATCCTAGAAGGGATAGCTGTTAAACAAAATTGGCAGAGATGGGGACCTGGGCCAACTGGGATACTACAAAACTGGAGATATATATAAGAGAAGATATTCTGTGGAATTAAAAAAAATCATGATTTTTATGCCACATCTCTCTCCCGCCCCCCTATGCTTCATTTTCCATTATGAAATTCTGCAGTCCCACTATATACAATTAAGATATGATTGGTAGAATGCTCTGCTGAATACTGGCAATGCCTTGGACAGCAAAGGAGGAACTCCGACATGAGCTATAGTGTATTCAACTCTGCCTGGTGCATCCAACTCCCGATTATAGAGCATGGATTGTTTAAAAATAAAGACATCTGTGTTCATTTTAAAATAACTCATTTTTAAAAATTGGCAACACTTTAAAACAATTGGCTTAATCATCATTAGTCCTTTTAGTATGAGCTGTAGCAACATTCATTACCAATTAACCCTGTGACTGGCACAGTTACAGTGAACACTACAACCATAATTAACAAGGAGATTGTAGGTGGGTTTTCACTGTAACTCAACATTAAATATGACTCTTGTTAAAGTGTCACAAAAACTATTCTAACTTTCTAAGATACCACCATAGGGTGACTTTCTTTAAAATATATAATACAAGAACAAGAGGCCATTCTATGAAACTGAAAGGAGAGAAATTCAAAACTAATAAAAGGAAATAATTTTTCATACAAACCCACAATTAGACAATAAAACACACTGCCACAAGATATTGTTGAGGCCAAGAGCTTGACAGGTCTGAGACAGGGATAATGTTTATGAGGATAACGAGAACATCTGGAGTTATTATAGTAACTATTAAGGACATCAGCAAGAGTTTTGGAAGGGATATAAACCTTCCTGATTCAGGGCATGAGCCAGCTTCTAACTACAGGGGCTTAAGAAGAAAGTTTTTCTTTTCTGGATGGGTTATTCCAAAATTGCCATGAAAAAATGCTCTGAAGCATCTGGTGACAGCTACTGTCAAAGACAGGATACTGGCCTAGATGGACCTCAGGTCTGATCCAGTATGCCAATGCCTGGAGAAATCAAGTTCATGTTTTTCTTAAGTGCATGGGTTATTATTTGCATTGCATTAGCACCTAGGAGCCCTAATCATGGACCACGACCCCACTGTGCCCAGTGCTGTACAAACACAGAGCCAGGGCAGACATTATCTTCCTCCTCTTTGATCTTCTATTTCACAAAATATGGAGATAGAAATGACCTGTTACCATCCAGCCATGTAATCTAACCCCTTGCAGAATTCTTTGCAACAGTATTTTTCTTTTCCATCCACCTCTACTCTGCTTCTGTGTCCAGTCCTATTACTATTGACCGTACAGTATAGCCCAGCTTATGCAAAATACTGTAAGGATGCACAGGAAGACAATCTGTGCCTCCTATAAGTTTATGGTTCATAGTGAAAAATACAGATGAAAGGTGTGAAGAGAAGGGATAAAACACACAAGCCCAGGTTTGGGGGCATTGGCCATACCATTTTTATATGTCAGTGGGAGCAGAATTGGACCTTTATTGAAGTACTTTTAACAATGACTCTCTCTTCTACAGGGTTTGGGTCACATTTTCTTTCCTAGAATTGGAAGAGTCTCCCCATTAATTCTGTCCCTTTATAGTTCACACAGCTACAGGCTTAGGTGCAGTGGAACTAAAGTCAAGTGGATAGTCAAATGGAACTCAGGCTTAAATCCTGGCCAAGCCACAGGCTTTCTGTGTGACCTTGGGCAAATCACTGAGTCTCTCTGTGCCTCAGTTCCCAATTTGTACAATGGGAATAGGAGCACTGAGCTACCCCACAAGTGTCTTGTAAGCATAAACTCTATTAATGATTATGAGCTCACATCCTATGGTGATGAGGGCCACAAAGGCACCTAGGTAGACTGGAAACAAATCCTCTATTTGCAGTCTGGACATGAAGGCCTGGACTTCATCTTTGCCTACACTAGCACTTTTGTTGGTAAAACTTTTGTCAGGTAGGGGTGTGTCTTTTCACCAACTTAAGTTTCACTGACAAAAGCGCTGGCGTGGACAACGCGATGTTGGTGGGAGATGCTCTCCCGCTGGCATAGCTACTGCCGCTCATTGGGGGTGGCTTAATTATGCCTGCGGGAGAGCTCTCTCTTGTCACCATAGAGCGGCTCCATGGGAGATCTTCTAGCAGTGCAGCTGCAGCGATACAGCTGTGCCACTGTAAGGCCTGTAATGTAGATATAGCCAAAGTGTAGAAGGTAATCACAGAGCACACTTACGTCTCATCAGTTACTTCTGCTAAAGACAAGCCACAAATCTCATACATGGAGCATATTTGTTTTGAACTGTTTTGAACATATTGTTTCTGTTTTCACTGGTTCCCAGCCCCCTTTCTCAGAGATGACTGCCACTTAGTTACCTTTCCTGTGGCCAAGAGTACATGTGAGCAGCTCATCTCTTTAAAAAAATGCCAATTTGGGCTGTGTGTATTATACTGTTGAAGTAGCGTGACTGAGTGCCTCATCCCTTCGCTATGTCCAACTTCCCTGAGGGTTTAAAAATCTGAGCTCACTCCTAAACCCACATCTCTCCAGTGGCAGAAAACTGAAGGAAATATTTTCGGGAAGCATCCTCCTATAATTCCCATTCCTCTGTCCCCTAACCCTCCACCCCAGCCGCACACCCACATCTGACTACACAGAAATATTAAGAGTCACCCTATATTCACAAATGGAATGAAATCCGAGATTCTCACTCTAAGTTGAACTGACACAAAGTCATGAAAGACCTGGTGAAATGAATGAAAAGGTTTCCATTGATTTCAATGTACCATAGCAGACCTATAGACAACACAACTGATCTTTGTCAGTCAAAGATGGGCTGAGATGGCAATATACAGATCCATATTACGCTGAGATTGGGCATTCACGACTGAGACTGGAATACAGCTAGTATTCAAAGTCAGGTGAGAGGCTGCAGAAATGTCAAAGGAATGGGTGGGGAGGGTTGAATTTAGATCTAGGTATTTGGATGCAAACCCTCCCACACTCAAAATTTCAAAGGTTGAGATCCAATCTGAGTTTCCTGTTTAGGTCCTTCTCCACACTTTATCTTAACAGCAGCAACAAAATCAGGGCAGCACAGGCTTTACAACGCCATCCAGGACCCTGGGTATGCACTTGAGTGGCTAGCCTGTACTGCCGCAGCTTCACTGCTACTGACATTTGAGCTAGCTAGATCAAAACTTGCTTGGATACATCTATATGTGCTGCAGTAAAGACATCCAGATAGTGAGGCCCCAATCCTGCGCTGAGTACTCACTAGCAAATGGAAAATCCCAGAACAGGGTTTAATAGGACGTTAGTCTAGATCTGGCCCCAGAGGCGCAGCGTCAGACAGCATCGGTTAAGAGTGTTTGGTTACCAGGAATGGGCAAAAGGTACATCTACACACTTGGAGCTGGAGGTGTAAGTTCCAGCTTTGAGGGGATATGCCGCACCAGCTCTGATCTAGCACTAAAGCTAGAGTGTATCCGTGATGCAAGCAGCAGGAGGAGCTACTGACCTGAGTATATGGCTAGTGTCTCGGACATGTGCAACCTTGCGGGTTGGCTGGCCCCTTGCATCTCGGTGCGCACTTGGAGCGGCTCTCCCCTCCCACCACTCGCACCACAGCAGCTACACTATTTTTAGCATGCTAGCTCAATGAGGGCTAGCTCAGCTGTGTCTCCTTGAGCCGGGAATGATACCTTTTAGCTCCGAGTGTAGACATACCGTAATGCTCCAGGCCCTGCTCCTGCATTGTACAGTGCACGGATAAACGGCTGCTCCCACATGGAGCCCAGCTGAAGTCAACAGGGCTGTGTGCAGGCACAGCAGTCTGGCTGCACACTACACAACACAGGGTGGGAGTCAAGAGGAGCCCCTGGCAGCATGCCAACCGAGATGACTTTGGTGCCAGCCCGCAAGCAAGGAACATTCCTGGTTAGAGAAATTTCAGCTAGCAGTCAGAGTAGCAACTCCTGACTGAGGGAGAGGAACTGCAATTCAGAAAGCCAGTTGGAAGACGAAGTCTGTTCTTCATTTTCCTAGAAGTCAGCCTGAAAAACACACCTTGCAATGCCTGCAGATCCTATCAAGACCACCCTCCCTGAGCATCAGACCTGGGGATGTGTATAAGAGAATGGTAAGAAATATGGTAAATCTACCAAGAGCTGCAGTTTGGTGAAAGGATTAAAATATCAGAATGAGGGTTATAGCCAGATCTGAGAATATGAAAAGACCTCCTAGGTTTCTATGATACAAGTTATTCTGTCAGTCTCCACTGGAAAACATTTTGCCTAAATACTTACTTCCCTAAACTTAACAACATCTAGGGGAATCCTCAACACAGCTTCATTGCAAACCAAGCCACACTGGAATTTAAGTAGGTGGTACACAGGGTTTGTATTAACTTCTCATGTGACTAAACAAAAAGGTGTCAAGCATAGAAAGTCATCAATTTAATTGCAAACATATTCCTTCTCCATTAGCAATATTTAGAGGGACAAAGTCATTTTTAACAGGCTCCAAATGTACCCTTTTTAGCTGGCTCTGTGACCCAAAAACTCTAACAGCTCCCCAGAAACATGACTACAAGCACTTACGCCTGTGCTTACCTTTACTACTGTCAGTAGGCCCACTGGGATCACGCCTACTAGTAAAGTCAGGCACATAGAGAATTGCTTGCAGACTCTAAATTTCACTACTAGAGTGGACCAAATCACAAAAAGCATGTCATTTTTCAAAAAAAGTTGAATTTTTTTTTTATTTGGGAGTTTTCTTTAAAAAAAAAAATCCAACAAAAATTGTATTTTTTTAACTGGAAGTTTTGGGGTTCTAGTTTTCCCTAATTCCTCCCTGTTTTGCCACTGAAAAAGGGCAACAAGGGAAAAATGTAAATAAATCCAGGACACTAGGAGAAGGAAAAACAAAATAAAACAATTTTGGGCAAGGGGAAGAAAATTTTGAAAAAGTGAAGACTGTTGGAAAAATTTTGGTTTTGGAAAAAAATATCATTTTTCACAAAAAAAATTTCATTTGAAAAATTTCAGCCAGCTCTACTAACTGCTTTGAGGAGTAGTCTTCCAACGTTTTACCCAACATGCTGTGTTTTTTCAAACTGTGGGGCTATCAGCATAGGTGACCCAAGCATGGATGTTAAATTTTCCCGCTGGCCAGTCAGTCTGTCTGCTCAATTCTTGTGATTCAGCAAAGATCTCAGCATGCACAGAAAGTCGGCTGCTCTAATATTAGATTCAACAACATCGAAAGCAATCCCAGCGTCCCTTGAAAACAGTCACACCAGTCAGAATGTATCAAGTACAACTAATCTCCCCACCACCCTTTTTTAAAAGTCAAGTTATGGAGTAAACACACAGGAATCATCACAGAAAATATTAGCAATAGATTTATCCAGCTGATTGCACTGTTTGCCTCATAGTGGGCCTTATTCTTAAGCTGGCGTAAATCAAGAGGGACTCCAGCAAAGTCATCAGAGTTTCATTCATGTAAAACCAATGTAAGCAAAAGGAAATAGTGTTTATCCACAGGTAAAAATTCTGAAAATTAAATCTCACCCACAAGTTTTCTATAACAAAGACATTAACAAAATAATGAGCAAATTCCTTGTTATATATTGCTTTCACTGAAGACTTTGAGAATGGGAAAAAATTGCAGTCAGACTAGGTTGATTTAAAGTGACACTGTAGCATTACATTTCAACTGATTTAAAGAACAGGATGTCCCAATGGATGACAGCAGAAATATTTGACAGTTGCTGCTAGCTGGGAGTGGGTATTGCAGACTTTGTAAAAAATACAGGGACTGATTCAAAAGTAGAAAACAAAGGAATGAAAATTAAAGGCTTTGCTTCCTTTTGCTGTTCAATTACTTCTCTCCCTCTCCTCACTCCCTCTTAAAACAATCTTAAATTCACTGTACTGAAGTTTCCTGGATATGACTGAAATCTTCAGAAGATGAAAACCTAAATCACTTTCCTAATATTTCTTTCAGAGGTTATTGGTCAAGCAGGACCCTTTGCATCATTAAATGTGCTTAATCAATACTAGTAAGCTCCCCGTCACTAGATTTGAAGAGAACTGGTTTGGTTGTAATTAAAGTTACAGCTACCTTAATCAACATCCACACTGAAGCAGAAAAACATATGGAAAAGTAAATATCTCATCTGTACATGATAAAGACAGAGTGAGGATGTTGAGATTGGCAGCTTGAAACCCCATATAACAAATCCAGTGCTCTAATGATTTCTGTGGCCTCTGAAATACAGACTGTAAAAGCAATGAGCCACTGGACCAATTCTTCTGGGATATGTACAAATACAGATATGCAGCAAAGGTTGGGAGATAAGCAATTTCTTCACGTTGACATGCCTGTGTGATAAGGCTTCTAGAAAACTAACAGAATGAAGGAAAAGAGCTGCACTGGGTACAGTTAAGTGCCAATGATGAGATCTATCACTTCCTGTTTGCCTGCAGTTTCGATAGAGATTTCTAAAATAATAAATTATCAAAAAAGCAAGCCGTGGCTGTTGTAAATGGGGATCATCAATCCATCAGTGGTGATGAGACAGCAAGCAGAGAAGAGACATTACAACAATTAACCCTGAAAGACATCCTAATTATATTAGCATCCTTCCCTGCAAGTTACCAATGGAAAAAAAGGGAAGGAAGCAGCTCCTAGTTACACACTGCAGAGTTCTGTTGCCCTTATGACTGGACCCTCTCACCTGGGGGGCACTGGCTTTTTTCTGCAACTAGTGGCCCAAGAGAGGTCACCAGAAATCACTGAAAGATGCCACATTGGGATCACTTGCATGGCAGGAGTGCTAAATGGATAGCTTTACACAACACCATACAATAGAGAGATGTAGCATTGCAGGTTCTCATGGAGTTGAGTGTGGGGGGGGAAACAGCAAAAATCTGGTTCATGTTTGTCTGCCTTTTGTTTGTTGTTGTTGTCTTGACATGAGTGGCTGCTGGTGGTGGCCTCTTTCCTTCCTACTGGCCAAAAGGGCTCAGATGGCAGATGGTTCTAATGGTTAAAATCAAAAACACATGCTAACAAGAAAAATGAAAAGAAAAAGGTGGTGATAAAAGGCCGAATGGTGAGGACTGGTTGGCTGAAATCAAAGGCAGATATAGTCAAGCTGCTATAAATCTGCACCCTGATCTTGTAAACTACTCCATGTGGGTGGGCCCCTATTAACCTCAGTGAGGCTCTGCATAGACACCAGGGTCTACCTGCCTGCCTGCCTAGAGCTGTTTTCAAGATTGTGAATCTGGTCTTCAGCATCCTTAGCAGGCCTCAGGCCTCCTCTAAAGGTTGGATCTCCTTGGAAGGGATTGTTTTGACCTGAACTGATATTTCCTGAATTTATGTAAAGAAATTTAATCAGGAGTTAATTTAATTTGAAATTTTATCTTTATATATAATAGACTTCGGAGTAATCTGTGTCCTTCATTCCCTTCTTGCTGAATGACGACTGATCCTGCAAATGCTTAGGCACAGATTTAGTTTTAACCTTGTGAGTAGTCCCATTGACACCAGGCCTTAAATGACCTGAGAGTCAGAATCAGGTACATAAAGTGCAAAGGTTCCTAGGTGCAGACCAGGTTGAAAATTGGGCCTTATCGGACAAAAAGTGAACAGAGATCATAAATAAAGGAAATGAGCATGAGCATAGTTTTGTCTCTCTATGGCAGCCTCCATCTCAGCGCCCCAGTATCTGTAATGTATTTATCCTCACGCCACCCCTGTGAAGCTGGAAAGTGCCACCATTTTACTGATGGGGAAGTGAGGCACAAAGATGCTAAGTCCGAGGTCACACAGGAAGTCTTTGGCAGAGTAAGGAAGTGTATCCAGGTCTCTCAAGTGCTAGGCTAGTTCCATGTTCACTAGACTATCCTCCTTCTTGTGATCGAGGCAATGGGGCTGAGACGGGAGGGCAAGGGAATTCTGGCTTAATTTCTGGCTCTGTCATAGGCTTCCTGGTTAACCTTGGATGAGTCCTCTTCTGGGCCCCAGTTCCCCCGTGTGTGAAATAGGGACAATAATACTTTGGTTTTCTACCTTTTGTGTGTGTAGGCCCAGATCCTGCAAAATCTTCTGCAGGATGTTTACTGTGCACACTTAAGTAATTCCATGGAGGTCAAATCCCTGCTCCAAAGACCTTAAAGTCTACGGTTTGCAAAGACTTACACATGTTCTTACCTTTATGCTTGTAAGTCGTTCCAATGGAAGATTTATTGTTGGTTTTTGTTTAATACACAATTTTAAACTGGGAAGTGTCCTTTGAAATGGCTTCATCCTGCAGTTTTTTCTCAGGCAAAGCTCTCATTGAACTCAATCGGACCTGGGAATGGGCCCAACATTTGCAAGTACCTTTTTATATGTTAAAACGATTTATCTGATTTGCACATTTTTGAATAGGAACTTTTTATGGTTTTATGTTTTTTAAATTAACCTGATTTAGCAGTGCAGTAAAACGATACAGAGCATTTTACTGCACTGGAAAAGCAGATTAATATTTTTTAAATAAGTTCTTATTAAAAGTTATTTCTTACTGCTTTCATAGTTCAGCTCTGATGTAATTGCTGTTGTCTCATGATCAAAGCAGCATTGATGCTGAAATAGGGATCAGGGAACAGGGGGGTCACCAATCCTGCAGTGAGCCCCATATGGGATCAGAGCCATCAGAAGCTGAAGGACAGTTGACTTCAGTCATGTTGCAATGAAGAAGTATTTGGACATTGACGTATAACATTCCTTCCTATCTAATGACAGGATGGGATTTTCAAAGGGGCCCAGGAGAGTTAGGTGCCAAAGCTAATGAAACTTTTGAAAAATCTCAGCCTGGAGTTTTGGGGGGTTTGCTGTTTGACAGAGCATGTAATGCGCCAAATTGTACTTGCATGAGCAATCATGCAAGTAATCCTGCTAACATCAATGGGGCTACTCACATGACTAAGGCTTGTAGCCTACCACACCCTGGAAACCATTCACTTATTTCAGTGAACTGCGAAGACTGTCCCTCAATAGCAGTTGGGCCTGTCTAAGAAATTTGCTCACTCATGAACTCTTACTGAAGGTACTGACTGTTCATAGGAGCAACCACTTGAGCCATGGATGTTCTAAAACATTAGAGATGTGCTCTCTAGTGCTTTAACCATCAGACCATTCTTCCTGTCTAAAGAACAAGGCGTAAGGAAATGGAAAGTCATTCTGTACACATTTTACCAATAGTTTTAATTCAGTAGGCATGCAGGTTAACAAGGATGAGGATCCAACCTGAATTTGCATGGAAGCTCATGAAATATTTTGAAGTCAGGGAGACAAGAACAGACATGAGAAGTCTTGAGACCGTAAAGGTGTGTTTACTGCCGAGGGTGACCTCATGCTACATTTTCCTGTCTAAAATTCTTTGTAAATACAAAATATGACTAATTGTTTTCCAAACACAGGGGCTCATAAATCATAAATCTTTAGCCCAGATCATCAGAAGTATTTAGGTGCCTAACTCATATTGAAATCAATGGGAATCAGGTGCCTAAATATCTCTGAGGATCTTGACCTTTTCACATACATTGTAGGGAAAACTCTGCCCTCCTGAATGCAGAAGACCCAAAAAGCAGTGGAACCAGTGCAGTTTCACTGCACAACTAAGCACTGGTAGGATGCTGGGAGTCCACAAAAAGGCTGTGCCTTCTGGTGCTCCCTGTCCTCCAGTAGAAGAGTGTTTTGCAGTGAGAGGGATGGGGCAATGAACAGATCCATCGGTCATTCCCTCCACAAAGAAGGACTGCAACGCATATGGTGGCACTTGTAGCCCTAAAGCAGCAGAGTGGAGTGGCCTGCAGGGAAAGGTCCGTTCTTGGGCCTGAGGAGGAGAATACTGATTATCTGAACTGCACAGAAAGAACAAGGATTTGCTGTAGCCAGCTTAATCACTCCGTGGAAGTAACACTGGTATAAAAACAGAGTAGGTGGAAGGCCACATGCCTCCAACTCGTGTATAATATGTTGCATACAGGGACTGACATGTAATAACATAATTAAAATAATAACACTATAGCGTTTTGGAAGAGCATGAAACAGAAAAGCACTTTCAACAGCTCACCTTTGGTACGTTATTGGAAGTCCATTCCTACCTGGAGCACGCACAAACTGAAACCAAAGACTACAAGATGCTATCATCCAGTATCGACTGAGTGTGCTCTTGAATATTGTCATCCACAAAATAATCCTCACAGGGGAATAAAACTGCTTAGGAGAGAGACTTTTGACAGACCATTTTCTCAGCATAGACCAGTAATTACATCAGGGGTTCTCAAACTGGGGTTTGGGATCCCTCAAGGGTCATGAGGTTATTGTGCGGGGGTCAAGAGCTGTAAGCCCCTGTGCATGCTGGGACTGCGGCTGTCAGTCCCGTGCATGGCTGACAGCCAGAGCCTTCAGAGCTGCGCGGCTGGAGAGCAGTGGCTGCTGGCCAGGCGTTCTGAAGGCAGCGCTACCCCCAGCAGCGGCACAACAGTAAGGGTGGCATGGCATGGCATGGGGGGAGGGGAGGTGGCAAGGTATGGGGTGGGGGTTGTCACAGCCTGAAATATTTTCAAAGGGAGTTCCACAGAAAAAGAGTTTGAGAACCCCTGAATTAACAGACTCCGACCACAGCTGTTCAGCACTATACTGCTGTAGAGCTGCCGTTTTTCTCTCCATTTCATCCTGTATGAGTTCAATAGATGACAGATTTGGAAACTAGAGAGGCCTATGGTGATATATTAACATGCTATCTGGCTGCTTATTCAATGAATAGCCTTTAGCCATCTGGAAGACTCTTTACATTACTGGCTTGTTTCATGACAAAAACCTGGATTGATCAGAAATCCAAATAGAAAAGATGAAAAATCCAAAGAAAAGGACTGAGAAATCCATCTTGGAGAATGGGGTAATCATTCAGGACCTGATCCTACAAAGACTTATGCACTGTGAATACTTCCATTAAAGTCAACTTTATTCACAGTTCATAAAGTTAAGCATGTGCACAAGTCATTTCAGGATCAGGGCCTCAATTTGTAAACAAAGATGATAACTTGAGACAAACAGGGACCCCAAATATACTGATAACATCATAAACCAAATTCAGCCCTAGCAGAAGGCCCCATTCAAGAAAACAGTTAAGTACGAGGTTAAGTCCTTTCCTATTCAGGAGAGCACTTAAGCGATGTCCTGAACGGGGACACTTTTCTGAATCAGTGTCAAAGTGAGCACAACCACCACTGCAGTCATAACATGGCTGGATTTGGCCCGCAGGCTCCAAATCGCTATGTATGTTACAATGTGTTCAACTGTTGTATGGCACTGAAGCATTTTCCCATAACTTGGTTGCGAACAAATGGTTTTAAACCGGTCTTCTGAAGCCCTGCTCTTATGCAACTGGGAAGCTGCCATTCTTGTCTTTGTTAGGGCTAGGAGGCGGCATTCCTGTTTTTCAGTAGCTAGCTGTAATGGCTGTATCTCTAGATAGCACTTCAATTGTGCCGCAGATTGAGGTGCTCTGAGGTGCCTGTTTTATCAACTCCACTTGTAATGCTGGTTTCTCTCTACTGGTAGGATTTTCATTCTGAAGGATGGTTGCCATGATAGTATGTGACTCTCTTACAGGGGGGCTTTTTGCTGCTCATTTTTGTATTAAGAAGTGTGGTAAAGAACAAAGATCCATGAAAACGTGTTACAAATTGTTTGATATAAAGTACAAAGTATAATGCCTTCCAAATTAGAGACCTCAGTGGACCCAATTCTGTCAAGTGCTAAGCACCTTTGGAAGGGTGCTGAGGTTTCAATGTCCATTGCTGCCAGTGGAAGTTAAGGCAGCTCAGTACATTCTGCCATTGTTCAGAGCCTCCCATGACAGGGCTCAATGTTTGTAGTGTCAGCAAGTGGGTGCGACCAAAAGCACCCATTAATCAGAGCCAAAAAACTGCAGCTATTTTGCTGGGAAACATTCAGAGCATGTCATTGTTACATAGCAGCATCTTTATCAGGGTCTTGGCGCGTGAAAACATACAGCAAACCTTTTGGAGTCCATGCAATGTGATGCACAGACCACCATGTGAAGATGGGTCCTGTAAGCTGCTTCTTACCACTGACTGCCTCGTTCAAACTGATTCAAACCTAAAAAAGGTTTGAGTTTCATTCAGGAATTTTTCCCCATTGATGTGTGTCAAATAAGAGAAAGAAACATGAAGACAGAGAGTGGTGGGATGCAGAAAATACAGGGACTCAATGAAGCTGATTTAAGTTTCTGCGTCGAAGTTATTTATGTGTTTCATGGTTATTGGACCCCAACAAAACTGAAAACCCAAGTCAAGCTAGAACCATAACTTACTATGTGTTGTTATTAGGTCTAAACCAAGATCTTGGTCCATATTTCTCCCAGGTTCCAGGCTTCAGGAGTTTTTATTCTAACCTGAATTTTGCAGTTTAGGTCCTCCTCTCTTCTGAGCTAGTTTGTAATAGGAAAGAGGTGTATGTTTTAATAATACTTTTCAAGCCCTGTTGTCTAAGTTTCTCATTTCTCCCTGTCTAATAAGACCGAGCCAGATCCCAGGTCCTGGAAATAAAGGTCAGAACCTTTGGAGGTTTTCCCATCCTTGATATTTACATTTTAAAACGTTTCACAGCATAGGAGTCTGAGAGGCAGTCAGATTGATTTTCATGTATTTGTTTATCTAAACTGATTGACACTGTAGCAGAGAAAGTTATGAAATAATAATGAGGTTGTTCCACTGTGACACAGCGGGAACTGCAGTTTCATTATCAATCCAAGTCATGTCCTACCATGGTGGAGCCATTTGTCAAATCACAGTTACTGAAAATTTTAAACCAGAGAGGGCTTCTGCCCTCTCCCCCCCGCACACACTTTAATGTATGTAACCAATTTACATTACTTATGTAATGAATTTGTGTAAATACAGATGATGGTGATATGGTAGCACATAGTGGTTTTAACTGGGTCAGGGACAAATTGTGTTAAGCACGGTTTCAACATACAGGGTAAAATCCTGGCAAAATTCCCACTGATCAAAATATGGCCAGGATTTCAACCCTAGTAAATGACAGTCCCTGTCCCAAATAGCTTACAGTTTAGATAGACAAAACATAGCAAATGAGTGAAAGCACAAGCAGGCAAGAGGGAAGGAGGATGATGCAACAGGGTGTTTAAGTATAGACTAGCTGCGGGCACTATTTGCAAATTCAGTAAGCCAATTGCTAGCAGCAATGCCAGTGGTGGAAAGTACATTCCATTTTGGAGGTTCCTGGAGTTGTCAAAGGGGCTTTTCACAGGCACAGGGACCTGCCTGTGGATACACTTGCAGGATCAGGGCCTAAGATATTACTGACAACACAGAAAAACAACATATGGAGCCTGTTCTTTCCCAAGGTGTTCAGTGCCCAGTTCTCTAGCTGAAATCAGCAGGAGTTGTGGGTACGCAGTACTTTTTAAAATCAAACCCATGGTTTTTTATGTGGAGAGAAATGATCCTTTTATGTCTTTCCTCTTTGTTCAGTAGAATATTTTTAACATCTACAGGAACCCAGTAAGCAACACACAAGTACAGGTCATCTAGTTCATTCACAGACAATCAGTTGTTACCTAAATCCTCCTTCCCCGCAGCCCCAAATCCAGCCATTCCCTATATACTTCAGTGATGGACTCATATCTCTAAAGCTTGTATTGGAAAATCAGGGGGTGCCAGTGTGTCATATCCTTGTAATCCTACCAGTCCATCTAGGTTTCATCTGGAGCTGCATGAGCCCATTTGCAGAACGAGATGCTGCCTGCTAAGTTAGCCAAACCAATTTTTCATCAACCTTGTGTCACTGGCCTTAATCGATGGAGAGAGGACTTAAAAATTGATTCAGTACTGCCTGCTAACTTTAAACTGACATTTTATTATTTAAGAGCCTCTGATTGGACCATTCAGCACTTTTGTTTCCTCCAACCTCCCTCAGGTCAACTTGAGGGCAAGAAAATACCTGACAGTCGATGGCTACAAAGTTAAGTTATAGCTACGTTCTGCTATGTGGTGAATGATAATGCTATCCAGTAGAGACCGAAATAGTGGAGGGGGAAGTGCAGCATCTGCACTGTATTCTGCTCCCTACCCCGTAGACTGGGGCGCCGCACTTTGGAGGATAGAGAGAGGCCAGGGAGCAGCTGCACCCCACAATATTCTCTCTTCAGGGAGAAATCTACCCCCAGGTTACTGTTGTTTGAACTCACAGTAACAACCTCTCCACAGCTGCAGCCACCTTGCAAGGTTGTTTCACTGGAGCTGTTGGTGGAGACTAGGACCAGGCAGCCATGGGAGTTGGCAAGGCAGCAGCGTGGAGGCCATGGCGCTACGTGAAGGGCAGCTTGGTATCTATGCAGAGCTCCAGACCTCCATAGGCTTAGGAGGCAGTGACTTAGGTCAGTTCTGTAGGCACAAAGCCTAGGGAATTTCTTACTAACTGGGCTCTCCTGTGCAGAGGTAGGGTGGAGGCCTACAGGATAGGTGCTTTTGCCCCTGTGTTATAAAGAACCTGTTGGCTTCTTACCAAGCTCTGTGTTTAACCCTCAGTGCAACATGCAGCCAGCAGAGGACTCCGTAATTCCTCCAGCACAGGAAAGGAAAGTACTGCCAGAGCACCGAGGGCACCTGAGTGAGGAAGAAGCAGAAGCAGCAGGCAGGAGACAGGAGCCTGGGAGCTGACTGCAGAAGGAAGGCCTGATGGCAGGCCACCTGGGAGCTAGCTTTGCACAGCCTGGGAGCTAGGGTGACCTGATAGCAAGTGAGAAGAATTGGGATGGGGGTGGGGGGTAATGGGCACCTATATAAGCAAAAGGCCCAAATATCAGGACTGTTCCTATAAAATCAGGACATCTGGTCACCCTACTGGGAGCTGGGCTGAGATGCAGCCTGGCAAAGGTCAGAAGTATCCACAACAGGAAGATAGAGGTCTGTAACCTGCAGGCAAGAGGATGGGGCAGAAGGG
The DNA here is from genome assembly GCA_007922155.1 of Mesoclemmys tuberculata. Classification (NCBI taxonomy): domain Eukaryota; kingdom Metazoa; phylum Chordata; order Testudines; family Chelidae; genus Mesoclemmys; species Mesoclemmys tuberculata. The sequence continues at coordinate 37,588,971 of ML675649.1, read as the reverse complement.
TTACTCTGGAATATGTTTACCTTTTCTCTCCCTGGACTGCATTGCCCCGAGGGGCTGGCATGGGAATGGTTAGTTCACATTTTTGGTTTATAAATGCTTGTAACTTGTGTGCTCTGGCAGCCCTGGTAAAGGAATTCTCTGTCTCATAGAAAGTGCGTGAGTGTTCCTGGGAACCCCTGAGGGCTGGAGCCTGGAGGGCTCAGCGTTTAAAGTGCCCATAGCACTTGCCTTTGAGCACGAGGCAGCCAGCGTGATCCAGTGACTGGTGACACAGCACTCTCAGTGACGCCCTGCCGTGGGATCAGAGACAGCATTCTCCACACAGCTAGGTGGTCTAAAGGCCTGTCCATGATGGCCAGAAGCACCACCTGCAGCTGGGATGCTCCATGCTGAACTGCCCTGAGGCCAAGTGAAGAATAAAACTAGAAATTGCTTAGGCAGGGTGAAACATCTCTTTTCCAAATGGTCTGGCTGTACAGCTGCTAAGGGAAAAGACAGTGTATCAGACTGAATGAGGGGATCTGCTGAAACAGAAAGTAGAACTTAGGATAAGGTACTGCCCTGGGATTTGGGAACTCGGGGTTCAGTTCCTGGCTCTGCTACACCCGTCAGCTGTGACCTCAGGCCCATCAACCCATCTCATCTGTAAAATGGGGATAATAATACTTCTGTCCCTCCCTGGGCTGTTATGGGGATGCATGAATGAATGGTTGAGAGTTGCTCAGCTAATACAGCGATTGGATCATGTAAGTACCTAGAGGGATAGTCATGATTCCATTACACATCAGGCTCTCGGCCTTGCACTGCTTGTGTACCACAACCTCCCATTTGATTTCAGTGACAGTCTTTGATGCACAAAAGTTTTAGGATAAAGACCCATAATCAAATCTTAAACCTGTCAAGAAAACTTGATCCTTCTGTGGTCATAATGAGAAGCACACTGCCTGGGGTCTTTCGGTTTTAATGCTCACTACATGTTCAGGCTATTTCACATATCTACCAGAAGAGGCTCACATCAGCATTGACAGAAGCAATCATGGTGGCGTTCCATCTGTCCAGTGGCTGATCTGAATAATGAAAAGCATATGGCTTCCTATTGTGAAAATTTTCCAAGTCTTTCCTAAGTAATTGATGTCAGAATCAATGCGCTGCTTTTCCTGCTATATCTCAGCGGAATTTATGATAGGTTTCTCTTTACTGTACTTTCATTTTTTCAATTTCCTGCTCTTAGAATCCTGTCCAGTAAATTCCTTGCATGATTTTTATGGAGGTTTTTATCATGGTTCTTAGATGGTAATTCTTTTGGGATGTCTCAGGCACTGAAGAGTTCAAAAGAATTATCATCAGTGACAAGATGTTTAACTATGAACAAATGTTCTTCATGAAGAAAAGGTTCTATTTTCTACCTATAAAAAACAAACTTCCCGCAGATTGTATTTACAAGAAACCAGGCATATTTATATAGATGAGTTGACATTTAAAGACAACAAGATGCTTGAGCATAGACTGTGCCTGCCTTGGCCTTTTCTCACATCAGTGTTTGCTTGTCCCCTGGCATAACTTCAGAGGAGCTATTCTCAGTAGTTCATCAGTTTTGTGCCCTAAGCAAAACAAAATAATCCTGCAAGGTTTGCTTGGACTAGTGTAGTCTGTTGGGACCTTATTAACATACTGTATAGCTCCTTCCAGTTCACCCATTCCCCTGCTCCTGTTTAGTGTATGTTTGTCTTAATAATAATTCTTAGCTCCTATATAGTGTTTTGATCTATAAATCACCAAGCATTTTACAAAGATCAGTATCATCTCCATTTTGATAGATGGGGAAACTGAGGCACAGGGAGGTGACATGACTTGCCCATGGTCATTCGGCAGGTCAGTGGTTTATTTTTTCTTTTCTTGTGTCTTGAGAAAGGGGTTAAAAATAATGGAGACTGTTACGATGGACGTAAACCAGTAATAACTGATGGCACCAGGACCACCTACAGCTGGGCGGCAAGCACAAGAAACCCCCTGCATCAGATAATTGTAGTGCCAACAGCTATTTCCAGCAACAAATGGGAAGCAATTTTATCTGGTGCACAAGCAAGTGCTTTGTTTACTACGGAAGGGTAGTAAATTTTAAGCTTACATGCTTAAAATTAGGCATACATTTGAGTGCTTTGATGAACCAGGGCCTCAATGAAGGTCCAGGTTCCACTGATGATAATGGGAGACTCTCTGTGATCCCAACCCAGCCAAAGCACTTCAATAAGTCCCTGAGTGGAACTTGTTGTCAGGGGATATCGTGAAGACCAAAAGTATAACAGGGTTCCAGAGAGAATTAGATAAATTCATGGCGTATAGGGCCATCAGTGGCTATTAGCCAAGATGGTCAGAGAGGCAACACCATGCTCCAGTTGTCCCTCATCCTCTGACTGCCAGAAGCTGGGATGAGATGACAGGATGGATCACTCAATAATTGCCCTGTTTTGTTCATTCCCTCTGAAGCATTTGGCACCAGACACTGTCAGAAGACAGGACAGTGGGTTAGATGGACCATTGATCTAACCCAGTATGGCCATTCCTATGTTCTTATGAGTAGTCTCATTGACTTCAATGGGACTCCCTATGCATGAGCTTAAAGTTAGGCATGTGCCCAAGTGTTTTGCTGGATTGGCATCAGAGTCCTCGGCCTTTTAGGATTAAGCCCAATATCTATAAAGTGCTTTGAGCTCTCCATATGAAAGGCACCAAGTTATATGAATATAATGTCTTTATTTCTATTTTACATTTATTAAATAGACTCCTGAACACACGCCCTTGCCGATGTGTGACCCAAGAACTGATTTTCAGAGCCCTCACTTCAAAATGTAGCTGTGTAAGACTATATGGATATTAGATTACTCTTCAGTCCTGGGGCAAAAACATTTGTCATTTTCCTAACAAATATTTAAAATATTACATGCTTTAGGAGCCAGATATAAAAGTAGCAGCTGTGGTCATTCCAGGCTGGGAGGGGAAAAAAGTGAAAAATGGGCTACCTAGAAGGATTTATAGCCTTTACATTGGGACTCTCCTGTGTAACCTATATAAAAATGGGCATTCGCTATCATCCATATGAATTTCTCATTGCCAAAGGGACACTTGGAAGTATGAGAAAGAGGAGGGGAGGGCAACAGAGAAAGGGTAATACTAATGTGAGGGTGGTCTCACATTAATGCTAGTGGCTAATGAGAAATGGGAGTCGTTTGTTAAGAAATATTGCTGGCTATAAGAGAGCAATATCGGCAGGGGAGGGAGGTGTGTCGTAGGAATAGTAAATCATGCTTACTGTGTTTTGATTAGGCCTGTAGTTGATTATGTATGTTGGGCATATGTTTCTATGTCAATTTCAAAAGGATTAGAAATTTTGCTGTTTTAAGATTTCAGAATGTGTTGTGAGACTTGTGTTATCTCCTGTACATGCAGTTCAGATAACGAGGAAAGAAATGAAACTGTTGGAAGGGAAAGCTTGAATCTTTGCCTCCAGGCCAGAGCCAAGGTAATAAACAGACTGGGATAAGTGGGTACATTTTTGATAAGGGTGAGGAATTTTCTGGTGCCTTATTCAGGAGGAGTAGTAAATTACCGTTTTCAATTAGAAACTGGAATTAAGCCAAAGGAGATTGTTTAATGATCTAAATATAAAGTTTGAAATACCTGGAGTTAATTTCTGCTGGTTGAAGTTGGTGAAATTCCAGGAGTTGTGCCAGTTAACACCAGTAGAGATTTTTTTGGTCCCCATTCTCTATGGAGCTAAAGGTTCAAATCCCAGCATCATCAGTTCAACCTTCCCTGAGGAACATCCATTCAGAACCATGTAATTTCCAGGTCGGAAAGAACTGTCTTTCAGAAAACAATCTAAAAAGAGTAAGGGACTTCATAGGCATTCAAGATTTGTATAAGTCTCATGGGGGGGCTATCCCAGACACCTTGGCCAGGTGTGTTCCTTTCTTCCATTGGGTTACAGATATTGGTGCAGAGTTCTCATATTCTCTTCCTTCCCAGTGTTAAAATTGTGGTATGCTGTGCTAAGAATGATTTGGTGCTGACGCATATTTCAAATACTTCACAACAGAGCAATATGCTTGGAAATTGATATTTCATCAGGACACTCCCTATTCACTGGTTGATTTCCTTAAATTTACTCTGCTCAACAGAATGATCGAGCAACTCATAGACAATGTGTTACCAGAATCACAGTGTAGATTCAGAGCTGACCAAGGAAATACAGACATGATATTCACAGCCAGACAGATTCAGGAAAAGTGCCTGGAGCAAAACCAAGATCTATACATGCCGTCTTTTCCCAGTGATAGAAACACATCTTTTGAGCAATCCTGCTGCCTAAAGCATGTCTTGGTAGGTAACCTGGGAATTCCCAAATTTAGCTTAGATTTTTTTAAGCCCACCATTCTAATTAATAAGAATTTCTGATTCTAGCTGTTTCACGGACCCCAGCCCACCCTGCATATGAAAGCAGAGAGTGATTAACATTCTGAATGCAGCTTTGACATTCAATTTGAGTGAGCATGGGAAGTAGCTTCTGTATGCAAAATACACACTTAATAGGGACTACTCCTGCTCCTATTGAAAACCAGTCCTACCCCAGAAAAGGTTTTCTGGTATAGCTGTACTAGGAGGCCTTCTTAGTGTAGATGCAATTTATACTAGCAAAAAATTGCTTTTGTTGGTATAGCTTATACCAGTTTCTCAACTGAAATAAGTTTTACAGGAAAAAGCACTGGGCTTGCTGTGGTATAGAAATGTTGCATGCGTGCTCACACAAAATTATATGCCTATCTGATATTGCTATCTTTGCAAAACTATCTAGTGTAGACTTAAGGGAAGCCATTGAAAGTTTGGCTATTGGCTACAATGGGTGTATGATCAGGTCATTTATATAGCATGCAATTGATTCTTTTGCTCAAATCACAAAGCCTGATCTTGTATTTTTCTTAATAATATCAAAGGAAGTGTGTCTGTTTATCTGAGCTAGGTATTTATATGACTCTCTACTGTCGCATCTGCACACTCCACACCTTCAGTGTATTACCCTTGTGAGCTAGGAAACTATTATCATCTTCATTTTACTAATGAGAAACTAAAGCCCAGAGAAACTAAGTGATTAACCCAACATCATGCAAGAGGCCTGTGGTGGAGCAGACTTGAATCTTTTAAGTCCCAGGCAGCATCCTGACCTCTAGATCATCCTTCCTCTACAGATATTTCAGCTTTTCTTAACACTCCATCTGCTCTAAGCTCATCCTCAACAGACGTGTTCCCACTCATATTTAAGACCTGCTATCCATTATACTTTCCCTACAGTGTATATATCAAAGAAATATGGACAGCCGACTGAAAATGTTTTAAAGAGCTCATATTAAATGTGCTCCCTGCAGAAAAGTGGATTCACTGCTGGCGTAGCAGCTATTTCCTCCCTATCATCTGTTGATGGTTGTTCTGGTCCTGTAGTGGTGTCTTCTCACAACTTGGCCCTCCAGCCAGTCACATGTTAGTTCCATCCCTTTTGGGGTAACAGAAAGTCTAGCAAGCAGTGTCCTAACATCTGGACTTCCACCCAACTCTCAGACTCAAGGTCCTTACACCCTTTTTCTCAGGGCTTTAAATCTCCCTTATTCCTTTATGTCAGTCAGGAGGCTTCATGCTACCTTCCTCATGGTTAATAGGGGAATCCAGGCCACTAACTACACAAGGTTTCAGTCCCAGGGATCCTATAAGCAGCAGCCAAGGCCAGCTTTTTCCATCTCCTTGCTGCTGTCTCCTTAGATTCCTTCCTACTGTAGTCTTTTTTCAGGCTCTCTTCCCACAGCCTCCAACTCCCCACTTCCTTCAGATCTTGCCTGGAATCCCCTAACAAAATTCCAAACAAAGTACATACTTAAACCAACTTCAGCCCTTCCTGGGCTTCCTCTGAAGTTTCCCATGCTCCATTCCTCAGTTGAACACCTGCCAGGACTCTCTCCCCAGAAATCCAGATCCTGCCCTTTTATCAGGGCTCACCCATCAGAGTGTGCTCCACGCCAGTGGCTGTTCCATGTTGTTCCTGGCTTCTTGCCAGGCATTATTACTCAAGAAAAGCTCTCAAGACCAACTATCCCACTGGGCCTTCTCTGTGACCCTGCCAGTCTCACCACTCTTACTGAAGAGGGACTGCAGAGCTCTCTTCCTCTGTCCCTGAAGCCTTCTCAATATATTAAAGTGTGCATACCTTCCCCTTCCAACCCTATGGGTTTGAGTCTTTACCCTATGAAATCAGAGGCAAAAGCTCCCAGTAATGTTCCATCTACATTCTCTGAAACTGACCTGGTGCCACTGCATTATAATGGGCACAGTAGGACTAAGGGTTTGTCTTCACTGCAGATTTAACTCGAGTTATAACTTGAGTGTTTCTCCTACCTCAAGTTCTAGCCACATAAAGAAGCCCTTAACTTGAGCTGGGTGGTGCTTTTAGCTCAAGCTGGCTGGCCAAACACGGGATTCAGGCAAACGCTTGACTTAGCACAGCTGCTCTGCTGCTAACATGACCACTCAGAGCTTGTCTGCACTACCTAAAAAAAAAAAGCTACGTTTTTACCTTGAGTGAGCTATCCTGAGGTGAAAAAAAAGACCAGCCCCTGTAGTTTTGTCATGAGGTAAACATGTCCTAGTCAGCATCATACCCCTGCTTGAGGTTGAGATCAGCAAAAGTACCTTGCAGCAAAACTACAGTGCCTGTCTTCACTGGTTTTCCCTTGAGATTGCTCACAGGCATTAGTCACACAAGATAAAAAAAAAAGATACCTTTTCTAGCAATGAAGACAAGCCATGTGCTGCTGATACAATCATGCTGTGCAGATTGAGTGTTATTTTTCAGTGTGACTGCTCTCCCTGGAGCGAGGCTAACTCGAGAAGCATTAACTCGGAGGGTAGATAACGAGTTAACTCTGCAGTGAAGAAAAAGATGAACCATATCTCTGGATTTCAGAACAGTTTTTCCTCTTCTCTGCAGCATCCTCTGTGACCATGACGGTATGTTAATGTAGCTTTTGGATGCTACAGAAAACCATAAGCACCGATCTGTTTCCTTCTGCTGGCCAGACAGAAGTCTCAGAGTTTTAAAGGAAAAAAATCAAACATTTTATGAGATGTTGGTACCTTACCTGCTTCCAATAGCTTCCTTAACTGCAGGGAAAGAGTAAATAAAAATGTGTACCAGACAAACAGCAGAGGGAGCTAGTTTCCTTTCAATGGAGAGAAGGTTGGTTAGACTGAACAAACTGACTGATAGCAGTAACTGAACGGTGTGATCAACAACTTTGGTTTTGAACCGTAAAAATGCCATTCCGTACAACCAACATGTTCAACTAGGAAAGCTGCACAGACTTCATCCATCTAACCAAACAGACCCATAACAAAAGTGAAAGCACTATTGAGCAAACATAAAGGAGAAAAGCTTGTTATTCGGATGCGGGTAAGAAATTCTTCAGTGGTCATGTGCTATCAATACCAGTACTCTGCTGAGGTCAACCTGATCACTCTTTAAAATACACAGTAGTGTGGCTTAGGTTTTCAGCTTGATGTAACAAGGAAACTTTCCATTGCAAGCAATACCGATACCTATCATGATATATTATTTGGGGTCTGAAAGTAAATAATTTTGCCAAAAGACTAATAAATATAATTTACAGACCCTAATTTAATACTTACACTTTATATTAAAATTTATTTGATTAATGGTTTTAATTGGGCTCAAATGATTAATAGATATCAACATATTAACTACATTAGTATTATATATTGATTGTTATAAGCACTTATATAGGGGGTTTACAGATGGTTGCCAACCACATTTATAAACAGCTTTTTGAGCTGTTGGATTCTACAATGATCAAGTAACCATTTATTAATTCTTTGCAAACTACTTCCACATGAAACGTTAACTAAATACTTGAATTTAATCAAAGTATCCACCCAATCCAGGAATTAAAGCACACACGTTTTCAATGGATTAAAAGAAACATTTATAGCTGTGGCTGGGTGGCAGGTGGAACTCAATGAGGCATATAGATTCAATAAGGATTAAATACTCATCTAAACAAAATTAGTGCCTACAAGCATATTAGCTAGAAAATTTCAAGCTCTGTCCATGTCCATTCTTCACAGCAGTAGCTAATTGCCTGCTGGGGTCAGGAAGAAATTTCCAAACTGCTATTTGGGCTTAGGGGTTTAATGGGAGTTTCCAGCTGAAGCATCTGACACTGACCACTGTTAGTAACGAAAAACCAGAGGAGATGGATCATTGGCCTGTTTTGGGATGGTGAATATGATGTTCTTTTTTCCCAGTCTTTAAAAAAGATATCAAACCAAAGCCTCATGAAAACCAGCAAAGCAAAGCCCCCAACCAGTAAAGAAGCATATTCAGGTTCCCATGTTAAGTGCCATATTTCTCCTCCCCCCCCACCATTCTCAAGTGGAATGTTCAGGGGAGAACGAAATATTCCCAACTCTGTATTGCTTCTGAGATGGAGTCATTTGGCCCATTCCTCCTCCCACACATGACTGGAGGGCAGGCAGAAGGGTTGAGGTCATGCCTACGGGAAGAAGAGTGGCGGTCAGAAATCAACATGGTTATGGCCAATGTTTCTTGCCCGGCTGGCAGGACAGCTGGGGGCTCTTTCCCCAGGCACGGCAGTAGATCTGGTTCCCAGCTATAATTCCACTAGCTGCCAAGCGAGAGTATGAGCTCTATGATCATTCTTCCCATTGGACACAAAAGTTGCAGGGACAGTAATGCTGCTTCAACCCTCCATTTTGAATACTGATGCTGCACTACACAGGAGAGAGAACATGCCTCAGACAGAAGTCCATCCCCTCACCCCCCCCCCAATCCCTACCAATTCTCCCCCCGACACACACACAATCCACTGGTCATTCATATATTAGGTAAACCGACTATACAGAGTTCAGGGCCACAGCCTGAGTCTCCATCTTACCGCTCTGCATAGCCCCAGGGCAGCTTTTTCCACAGTTTTTGTTCCCTTCATACCACATGTCAACAGGGAGCATGTAAACTTATTGGCCAGATTCTGATGCCCTTGGTCCCACTGACTAACACCTTGTCCACAAGAAGGTCCCATTCACTTCAGTGGAGCTACTTAACATGAGCAAGGGTATCAGAATCTGGCCCCATTCTTGCACATTATAGCAGAGCACCAGCTTTGCTATAGTTAAGACCAGCTTTCTTTTATAGCTCAACTCTTCTAAGTGCTCTAAAAATCTACGTGGTTATTCAGAGTGCCTTGAAATTTGGGGTGCCTCAAGGGGTTGGTCAGTGTTCCAAATGAGGCCATTTGAACAAAGGGTTCCCGAAATACAGCACTCTGAAAAGACAACTTTTCTAAAGGTGGACATATTTTGGCAATTTTTTTTCCCCAGAGCTGGGGATCAAACCATGGCTCTGATCCTCGGGGTCAAACTTGCTCAAACTTAGTCTTAAAGAGTGCATGGCATCCATCAGCCCTTTGGGAGAGCAAAATTCGGAGTGCTGTTAACAAAAGAGGTTGGTTCTCCTGTTAGGTGCTTGGGCCAAACACCAAACAGATTGTTCACTGAGCATGTGCAGAGAGAGAGAGAGGCTAAGAGGTATTGTAGGTGGGAAAGCTTTTATTGTAGCTGGGTAGCATAAGGAGTTAAGCAGGTAGCCTGATCTTGAAACTAGCCAACTACTGTCACTTCAAGTCCCTCCCAGCTCAGAAATCTAGAAAAGTTTTGAAGGTCTGTTGTTAAATCTCTCTTGGGTGTGTGTGATTTTGGGGGAACATAACCAAAGTATTTTTTGGGGGAAAAATAGATATGCATATGCTTGCTGGAAGGGGGGTTGGGGTGGAGGAAGTAGGGGAGGGAGAAAGTTTCGGGCTGCAACAAAGGAAGAGTTGTACCAGATGACTGAAGGATAAGCTAATGTAACACCAATTTTTAAAAAATGCTCCAAAGCCGATCCTGGCAAGTACAGGCCAGTAAGCCTAACTTCAGTACTGGGCAAATTGGTAGACACTAGAGTAAAGAACAGAATGATCAGACACATAGATTAACACGATTTGTTGGAGAAGAGCCAACACAGTCATGCCTCATCAGTCTGTTAGAATTCTTTGAGAGTGTCAACAAGCATGAGGATAAAGGTGATTTGGTTGATATAGTACACTTGGATTTTCAGAAAGCTTTTGACAAGGTCGCTCACTGTGGGCTCTTAAGGAAACAAAGTAGTCATGGGATAGGAGGAAAAGTCCTTTCATGGATCAAAGATAGGAGACAAAAGGTAGGAATAAATGGTCAATTTTCACAAAGGAGAGAGGTAAACAGCGGGATTCCCTGAAGATCTGTGCTGGGACTTGTACTAGTCAACATATTCATTAATGATTTGGAAAAGGGAGTGAATCATGGAAGTTTGCAGATGATACAAAATTATTCGGGATAGCTAAGTCCAAAACTGACTGCGAAGAGTAACAAAGGGATCTCTCAAAACTGGGGGACTGAGCAATAAAATGGCAGATGAAGTTCAACACTGATAAGTGCAAAGTAAAAATATTAATCCCACTACACATAATGACGAGCTCTAAACTACTTGTTATTTCTCAAGAAAAATCTTGGAGTTATCTTGGAAAGTTCTCTGAAAACTTCAGCTCAGCGCATAGCAGCAGACAAAACAGCTAACAACATTAACAACTATTATGAAAAGGATAGAAATTAAGACAGAAAAAATCATAATGCCGCTATATAAATCCATGGCATACTTGTGTCCAGTTCTGGTTGCCTCATCTCAAAAAGAATACAGTGGAACTGGAAAAGATTGAGAGAAGAGCAACAAAAATTATCAAGAGTATGGAAGAGCTTCCACATGAGGAGAGACTAATAAGATTTGGGCTGTTCAGCTTAGAAAAGAGACAGGTAAGGGGGGGACATGGTAGAGGTTTATACAATCTTGAATGAAGTTGAAAAAGGGAACGGAGAAGTATTATTTGCATTTTCCCACAATACAAAAACCAAGGGTCACCTGATGAAATTAATAGGCAGCAGGTTTAATACAACAAGAGGAAATACTTTTTCCACACAATGTACAATTAATCTATACAACTCATGGCTATGTAATGTTGTGATGGCAAAAAGTATAACTGGATTTTAAAAAACCTAGATAAATTAATGGAGGATAGGTCCATCAAAGGCTATTAGCTGAGATGGCTAGGGATGTACCTAGATGTGAACCTAGATTGCTGAATGACAGAAGCTGGGAGGGGAAGACAGTGTGGATCTCTCCAAAATTTCCTTGTTCTGTTCATACACCCCTGAAGCTCTTGTACTGGCCACTGTTGGAGACAGGTTACTAGGGTAGATGCAGCATTGATCTAACCATTATGAGGAGGGGATAAATGGGGATGGCATGGGTGATGGAAGAGATGTTGGGCAGCTCAAGTGAGTGAAGGGAACATGGGGGTTAGTGGCAGAGGGACTGGGGGAGAATAGGGGAGAGGTACCTGTCAGCCCCACATTCTCCCCTTCGTTGTGTGCACCAGGATCAAGGGTGTCTGATCGCATCTCGCTGCCCCCTGGCTGAGCCAGGATCTGGGGAAGCCCTGCCTCTCTTGGTGCAGAGCTGAGAACAGCGATGTTTGGATTAAGCACCAAGATCACTCTTCTGACCCTAGGGTGAAGAGCTGAGAACAAGCAGATTGATGCATATCACAGACTCTCCAGCAGTGGGAAAGGAGGATGGGAACACCCACTGACATGAATGGAGCAATTCATATGTCACAGAGCTATTGTTTCAGGCTGCATTCATCTCCATGGTCTGTTCTCATCCGGCAAAGACAACCACTTTGAGATGACTAGGCCCCTTCACATCACAGCAACTCCTATACTTTCAGGATTTTCCTGTGCTGGGGATCTGCATATAACAAAGCAGTTGCTGATTATTAATTTCCTAAATATTGCAGCGGAGCAACAGTTCTGCCGCAGTTACGACTGAGAACATTTTTCTGTTTAAAGGACGATTCTTCTAAGGCTAAGTACACACTACAGCTGATGTCAGTATAAGTTACGCATCCGATGAAGTGGGTTTCTGCCCATGAAAGTTTATGCCCAAATAAATTTGTTAGTCTTTAAGGTGCCACAGAACTCTTGCTGTTTTAGTATGTTATGTCATTCAGGGGTGTTAATAAGCCACTCCCCATGTGATGTAAGTTACACTGATCTAAGCACCAGTATGGACAACACTATGGTGGCGGTAGAGCTTCTCCCGCTGGCAGAGCTACCACCGGTCATGAGGGATAGAGTAATTAAATGGACAGGAGAGCTCTCTTCCATTGGCTGACAGCGTCTGCACTAGCAGTGCTACAGTGGTGCAGCTGTAACTCTGTAGTGTAGCCGTAGCCTACGTGTTCCCAATCTTCACCCTTGCCTGGAATGCCTTTGTGTGTGCTGTGCCTTATGGGAGCGTGGGCAGGCTCACTGATCCAAATTTGGGGTCATTTGCGCAAAAAGTTCCTGAGATATTGCCCTCTGGAAAAAAACCCAAAACGGTTTTTCTTAAAGGTCCTAGGTTCACAACTTTTTTTTGTGCACACCTGGTTTGTAAACTGTGAGTGGTTTTGGGAGATGAGAAAGGGAGAGTGAGCTGGAAATGGTGCGTACAAGGGAGGGCTATATGTCGCGGGGACTATGAGGAGGGAGGAGAGACACACACCAGTCTTCTCTCACATGCTCAACTAGAACGCTCATGTTCTCGGGACGTAGGCCATGGCTAGGATTTCTCTCACCAGCTCCACTAGGAACTGCACCATCCACACACTTTAAAGCACAATCATCATCCTCATTCCGCTGCAACAAAGTGTGCGGGAAGTGACGGAGGGCACTTAGGAATCACCTCGCAACAGTGCGGCCCACTGGAGAGACCCGTGGACTGGGACTCCGAAAACCTGGGCTCTGTTCCCACTGGCCATCCGCCACTGGCCTTCAGGGAGATTGAGCCAAGTCACTTCATCTCTCTGTGCCTTAATTTCCCTCGAGATTGACCGATGAAAAGTGCTAGGTCAGACCTAGCTATTAGTATCATTGCCTGACCGCAGTTGTAGCTGAACAGCACATCTCCATTATAATTACAACTGCCTGAACGACCAACATTTTTCTGTTAAAAAAACCTAGGCAATTAAATGGCAAAAAAAAAAAAAAAAAAAGAAAAGAAAATGCAGAGTCACGGTTGCCCCAGAGTGTCTTGCATCCTTCTAGAAGGTCAGGCTCATAGAAACCAGGAAATACAGAGTTAAAATACATGCCCATGCAACCTTAACTCTGTCCTCTTTGAGCAATACATCTAAGAATGTACTCTCACTCTCCCTGTACAGAACAGGAGCTACTGACACCTGGCCTACACTCAAACACTTAAGGTGTGTCTACACTACAGCTGCTGCAGTGGCACAGTTATGGTATTGCAGTGTGCCACTGCAACGCAGACGCTTCCTAGAGCAACAGAAGGGTTTCCATTCCCTCCCCCGCCCCAATCGATGTAGTTAATCCACCTCTCTGAGAGGAGACAGCTAGCTGGACATAACTACACCACTTAGGGTGTGACATTTTTCACAGCCCCAAGCACTATCTAATTTTTAAGTGTCGATCAGGCCTGTAGCCTATGCTCCAAAAAGCACACCACAGCTGCTAAATTTTACAACCCTGTCATCCCCTTTTACAAGACCTTCATCATCACGTCTCTATCCCAGCTCTTCCAAGTGCTCCCATTTATTCCTCCTCCATTTGGTACAGCTATACTTAACACAGAGAATGCAGTCGGAGTTCATGCAGATAATTCCCAGTGGCTATTGCCAGCTTGAGGGGGAAGAATTAAGGTTGTGTGCCCATATACCTTAACTTCATATTCCCTGGTTTTCACGAGTTTGAGTTTTGCTGAACTCGACATTCTGGAAGGGCACAAGAGACCCCTGGCCAACCTTAACTCTGCATTAAGAGAGACTTTTTTTTCTTCTCTCCATTGAATTAATTAATTCAGTACAAACTTTCTCAACATCTATGTGTATTTTAAAAAGAAAATGTTTGAAGGTGCAGGGGTGGCCTTTGCAAAAATCTTTAAATGATTTAGGAGCGTGCGTCCTATTGAAAGTCATGGGGGCTTGTGCTCCTAAATCATCTAGGCACTTTTGTAGATACCACTCTAAAACAACACGAGTTGATTTGATAAGAGCCAAATCCCCTTTTAGGAGTCTGCTTTATAATGCCATACTAGCACTTCCCATGTGCTGATCATGCAGGCCCCAATTCAGCCACTTTGACTCCCTGAGCGATCCCACTGAGTCCAGTGGAGTACAGTGCTACTCAACATGAGTAAACGTTGGGCCCATCAACATGCTCCAGGGCTCACAATATTGAAACTAATGCATGGAACGATCAATGATACAGCTTCCTCTGAAATGTGCTCTTGCTGACATTAAGTACACCGACCAGCTCCTCAGACCACTCTGTGATGTAAGCCATCTGATAGTATGTTATCTTTTCATCATTTTATGATCAATTTTATTGTAGCTGACTGCTGTATAAAGATGGAGTATCTATGGACATGGACAACTCCCATTGGCATTGAAGGAACTTAGGTAAATGAATCAAGGGGCGAAGATTCCCTGGATTATTGGCAAAGTTTTGTTCATGCTGGAAAGCTCTGGCCAGTCTTTGACAGCATCAAACATTTAATTAAGTCTTATATTTAAAAGATTATCTGTATTGCCCTCTGACATGAAAACAATAAAATGCTGCTGATTACTTAATAGCTAAAGCACAGCTGGGGCATTCAATCAATTTGAAAAACAATGTATTGTGAGTATATTACAAAGCAGTGGAGATTATTGCTGTGACACATCTACCTGTAATATGAACACAGAAATACATCTTCCCTAAAAGGGTCTGAAAATGCTGTGTAGCCAATTTTTCAGATGCTTGGCTTAGTTCACCTTGGGACACTGCTGTTATGAATTACTAAGTAGGGATGAGATGCAGGACTGCCCAACTGATCAACTAAAACAAACTTAACTGAAGCTTTCATGTAGCTGCAGAAAAGGAGGGAACATCTCACGGGAGGTCTCCCACCAGAATTTCAAATACTACTGCCTCTTGTTTTATCTGCTGCAGATTCTTTAGGTGTGCAAATCCTACCAGTGAGGAAGACCATCAAAGCATGGGGGTCCGTCTACACATCCAAAACAACCAAAATGGTGCTGGAGTAAACTGGCATATCTTTGGATCTGTCCCACAATGTCTTCTACTGCTGAATGGTGTTGTAATGTGATTTGGTCTACATGAAAAGGGCCAAACTATGTTATAACCAAGTTGAAAGTCATGCTTTAGCCCTGATCTATAAGGGCTTGACTACTCAGCTAATTGCATCTGGGCTAGGTTCAGCTATGATTTGTTGCCAACATTGATGCGAGTCTACTAAATATAAATCAATCTGTCCACACTTCATGCTTCAAAGACATGTCCGAATGTGCACACTATGAGCATTTCTGACAGCTATCGAACACCAATTCAAACGCCCGCCGGTGCACAGTGCATTCTGAGTAAAGAATAATCTGAGCTCCAAAACTGCTTGGATTTCAATCCTTTGAAAATATGGGATGTTCAGATCTTGAGTTTCAGTTTGGCCCGTTATAATCAGAGGCCAGATGCAAAAATGAGGCCTGGATGTCAGACTCCTGTGTCTATTTCTGGGAGGATTGACTGCCAGTCCCAGAATCCACAGGTGGGAAGTGCACTGCAGGCAATTCTGAGCATTTCCAAAATGGCCACTAGGGTGACGGGCACTTCTTCTTTGTTCTCTGGCTTTGGAAAAGGGTTTTTATCGCTTCCAGAGGGGATGGCTCAGAGCACAAGAAGCAGGAGATACCAGTGGTTCGATGGCCCATTGCCATTCAAGATTGAGTGCCAGCAGGTGGCTATTTGCTAACTGGTTTTCCAAATTGTGACATGAGGAGACAAGTCTGGAGCCAGCTGTAGTCTGTGCACTGGCGGAATGGGGCTACAAGACCAGGTTAGGGTGACACGAAATGGCTCAACAACATCAAATGAACAAGGTTTCATTCCGCTCTTGCCGAAAGGAGTTTACTGTGATGTTATAGAAACTACATACTCGTGTGGGAGCTGCAGTCCCTGTGGACAATGGAAGTGGCATTGCTTTGTGAAGCCTGGATACCAATCGTAAAATACTGGTCCTTGGCACTTCTGTTTCATGTGTGCACATCAAGGGTTAATGTTACTGGGCCAGATCCTGGACTGCATTATGTGAGGGAAAGTTTGCACTGATCTGTTAGTACAAAGCTGCCCTAGCAGGGGCTTACCTAGCCCATAGAGGATCTTGGGATGGCATGGAGCCATCCAGTGGTCATTGCCAGGGCCATGGCTGGGGGAAAATACTATGGTCAAGGAAATCACTGTGCTGATACAATCCTTGGTGGCCCTTTAGGTTGGGGACCAAACTGGTGCAGGGCAGACCTGGGATCAGGGTGAGGCCAAAGGTGGCTTGAACTCTGAAACATTTAAGTGCAGTTACTAGCAGATAATTCTATCTTTCCCTGCCCTTTGATGGAGTCCTGCTGTCTGATTTGCATGATCATTGCACAGTTTTCACAAATTGTGGGGTCAACTCCATAGTTTGTCAATCCTGACAGTCCCCCTGACCAGTATTAGCCAATCAACATACAGGAAGTTGAATAATCACAATACAATTATTTCTAATAGCCCTGCAGTTATTTCTCTAAGTATGCAAATATTTTCACTGTTTCTGTAAAATTCCTCTGCTCTGATTAGCTACTGTACTCCAAATTTTCAAGCAATTGCCAGTAACAAAGATGTCACCTCAATTTCAAATGAACTGCAAAGCTGCAATGTTTTCACAAAAGAATTAAAAACACAAAGCAAAGAAAATGTGGCTGTGAAACTATTGAAAAAGAAATAGCCTTTACAAAAAAAGTGTATATATAATTCCTTGTGGCCAAATTCAGATCTTGTAAAAGTAGATGCAACTCTATTCACCTGGGTGCACTTTACATCTGTAGCATTTGGGTTGCATTCCTGGCAGAGACACTCAGCTATTCACGCTTCCTGGGATAGTCCTGTATATCAGCTTTGCTTTGTGTTTTTACTGTGCAAAAGTATTACAACCTGGTGGAGAATGTTTTGTCTATTTAAACCAAGGGTGTCATACCTCTGGTCAAGCTCCCCCTGCTGGATGCTTAAAAGGAAGCTATGTCTGGATCCCAGCTCTGGGCCAGGTTGCTTTCAAACTTTCCTAAGTCTGAGCAAAGTCCAGGTGCCGCCTATAGCTCTGGGTTTCTAGGCACATTCTCAGGGTGTATATTCTCTGTCTACCACCCTTTCCTCTAGCTGAGACCATGCCATGCAACTGCCTAGGCCCTGAGAATAGTGTCAGATTCCCCAGACTCCCCACTTGCTTAAACACAACCTTTCCCAGAGTTCCAACCTTGTGGGATCTCTGGATTACAGTTTACTCTTCAGTGACACATTCTAGTTGAAGTAAACAGACAGAGGCTTTGGAGAGAGTTTCTTAAAAAAATTACTAAGCACACAAGAAGTACAGATGCAAGTAGGGTCAGAAGCATCTAAACACCATTCCCTGCCTCAGTTTCCTTATCGGTCTTGAGCATTCTTTGGGATTTGGGTCAGTGTCTAAGAAGACCCAGCTCCTTCTCCTGTACCTGGCTTCTCCTCCAAATCACAGGGTCACTCCTGGACCTCTGCAGTCAACTTCTTCCCTCTCTAACAGGTCCACCAGGCAAAAGCATTCTCTCTTCCCCATAAGCCTGTGTGTTTTTATTCTCCCTCTCACTCAGCCTCTGTGGTTTTAAAGGCTAACACTAATATCTCATGTCCTTTGTTTTCTCTCCTGGGGAAATTCCGTTCCTTCACTCCCTTGCCCTCTTCAGAGAAGTTAGAGAAAACTGGGTTTATCTAGGTCCCGTCATTCCTCTGTTCTGTCTGGCCAAGATCTATCCAGGTGCTAATATTCTTTAACAACCAACCTATTCATATATAGACTCATTCCCCTGTCCCTTAGCACAAGGAGCATGAGATAAGAACACAGTAGAAGACAGTCATAAGAGAAGGATTCAGACAGTTCATAAAATCAAAGTGGAATTCTTAAATTGTAACTAGGCAGATTCCCCAGATTGTCAAAAAGGGCAACAAACTTTAAAATAGGTATGACAGTAAAAGTACAAATGCAATTTATTTTTCAATTAACCAATATCACATGACTGTTGGGCAGGGGGGGACACATTTATTGATTACATGAGAAACATTTTATATCTCAGAAACAGACTGCATGGGTTATTGCATTGCCCTGGAGGACCATCTCACTTTTTCTGGATTTTGGATTCTAACTCCATCACAAAGGTGCTATTGTAAAGGCAAAAGTATCCATATGTTCATTTTTATTCATGCACCTTTAGTTCTAGTCACTAGACAAAATAAGAGAGACCTGGTTTGCTCCAAAGAACATCACACAGTGCTTAGGTCTGTGCAAAACTGATTGCTTGGCCATTAGAAATGGGACCACCCTGGGAAAGGCACCAGGTGCTGTCAGTTCCAGAACTATTCCCCCATCAGGGAGCAAGTCACATAAACAAGTATACTGGCC
This sequence comes from Mesoclemmys tuberculata, assembly GCA_007922155.1. Lineage (NCBI taxonomy): Eukaryota > Metazoa > Chordata > Testudines > Chelidae > Mesoclemmys > Mesoclemmys tuberculata. The sequence continues at coordinate 37,570,244 of ML675649.1, read as the reverse complement.
AAACTGTATTTCCCTATTCCCAAGGGGAGTTTGTGAATGTTCCCTCTGATTCCAGCCTCTGACAAAGATGACCAATGTGCCTGCTTGTGCTTCCCAGCAAGATATCTGCAAAAAGTACTTATTGATTGGATCTGCTTGGGATAGGCTGGTGGGACATATTCTTTAGTACATGCCACTTCTATAATGCAGGAATAAAGCTCCTGTGAATTAATGGCCTTTTTATTACGAAGATTCTTTAGCAAGCGTTGGAATGTAGACTCTGAAGAACTGAGCTTTGCTCTTTGCACCACATAAGCCCTTTGAATTAATGACCCTTCCTGATAAAGGAGCACAAATATTTGCAAGTAACTTAAAAATAAAAATACTTGTTTATTCCAGACAAGGAGCAGGGAAAATACTGGGCTCTTTCAGCAGATGCTGTGCTGTTACGTGCTACAGTATCTGCAGAAAAGGGTGGTCACTGCTGTGATAAATTAGCATTTGTGGTCACTGTGGAATTTTCCAATTACTGCTCAGTAGTGTGAAAAAATGCAAGTCGGTGACCATTAATAAAACGTTCTGCTAATTGATCTGCACAAGCATTTGTATTGAGCACAGTGCCCTGTTGCTTCTGCAGTATTGTCACGAATAAACTTTGACAAAGGGAGGACAACCAAATGAGAATGCATGCAGCATATTAAAAATGCTGCCAGATAGTGCAGAGAGTATGTGTTGGGCAGCTTCCAGAAAATGTGGAATTTGGTTTGGCATGCAGTGTTAAGAGAGCACATTTATTCTACTCAAGCAAGTGAGCAATCTGACTAGCCCTCTCCATTCCAACAACTTCTGAATTAAAAAGGCAGCTCAAACTCCTCCATCTTTCTGTATTCCAATGTCATTTTTAATCCGAGGCAGGCACAGTGGGGAAACAGTAATTACAGCAACTCAGAGCTCTTGTTCAGTTTGGTCTACAGCAGATACAGGTATTCTGAATTTCATTTTAGTCCTCTGTTTATAATTGCTCAGGTTCCATTTAGTGTTACAAAATGGAAATCCTTAACCTTTATTTGCATTTTCAATTTGTGGTTAGCAAACAGAAAACTCTGAGATAGTTAAGATTGTAAGTGTATATCGAGCAGAACACAATTATTGCCATATCAGGAAAGATCTATGGTCCATCTAGTTCACTATCCTGTCTCCAACATTGGTGGGCACTGGATGCTTCAGAGAAAAGTATGAGAAACACAGTAGGCAAATGGGGGATAGTCTGCCCCCCCCCCCGAAGGTCTTATTCTAATCTCTAATGGTTGGAGATTAGTTTAAAACCTGAAATGTGTTTTTATCACCCTTCCAATTCACTTCTTATTAGCGATAACTCTTGCAACTCTGAATATTCTTGTTATCCATATAAGGGTCCAATCCCTCTTTCAATCTAGCTCATATCTCAGCCCAAATGGCATCCTCTGGCAATGAGGTCCACAGGAACTGTGGTGTCTTCCTACATCCCAGAAATGTATTACCATTTCCATATAATCCTTCTTTTATCTCAAAAATAAAAAGAACTCAAAACTGTTCCTTTCCAGACTTTCCTTTTTGAAAAACAACGAGAGTTCTGTGGCACCTTTACGACTAACACATTTATTTGGGCATAAGCTTTCGTGGGCAGAAACCTGAAGCATCCAGCAAAGGGGGTTTCTGCCCACGAAAGCTTATGCCCAAATAAATGTGTTAGTCGTAAAGGTGCCACAGAACTCTCGCTGTTTTTCAAAAGAGAAAGTCTGGAAAGAAACAGCTAAGGTATGTAGTGACTCCAGCTATGCCATTATTCTGCCTTGCCCTCATCCCATGTGAGTTATGTCTCCCCATCTAAGCTAAACTAGACTCCCTTATTGTGTTCTGGAATAAAGATATAATTTGATACTGCCACGAGACACAGGACTCACTGCTGGACTGGCATCTCCTCCTAATCACTCTTGGGATTTGCTCCAGTATGACACCCCTTGTCTGCAGTTTGCATCCATCATTCTCTCACCGCTCCTGCTGGCAGTCTCTCCAGGAACTGCCACATCCTCTTCATGACACAGCCCTTTGGCTGTGTCACTATCTGTGTTTCCCCCTTCCAGGAGTCAGAACATCACAGTCCATTTGCTCAACCACTTCCTTGAGTGGCTAATGTGAGAGGACCTGGACTCACCCACTACCCCGGGGTCCCGAGTCAGGGATCCTGTAGTGGCAGCCTCATGCTGCATCTCCTCTAACTGCTGAGTACGTTCCCCTGAGCCACTTCCCTGTGGTCCCAGCACCTTCTTCACCCTTACTTCAGGACTGCTGCTACTGAAGGTATGTCTTCTCTGATGGCGGTGAATTTGCTGCCATCAGATTGCTTTATCCGGGTCGATTGAGAGGAAGTGAAGGCCACTCAATCAATCCGGAAGTCGATTTAGTAAAACCACCTCCACAAAAAGCGTAGCGCTGCGTTGAGGGGTACACATTTCCCATCTGCGCAGCGTAGTGGAGACAGCGCACAGAATGGACTTTAGGACGTTGACGTAAGTTTAGTTGACGTACGTTTAGGAAATCTATGTAGCTTGCATAACTCCATCAACTGCTGCTCAGTTTGCCGCTAAGTATAGGCCAGGCCTCGGTCCTAGCAGCTAGAGAGCAGCTCCCCTTGCTCCCCACCAGCAACTGCTCTGTCCATGGTGCTAGCACCTCTTTTACCTGCTAGGAACCCAGGTCTTACCTTTGGAGCCCCAGACTGCGACTGCATGACTCTGGCTAATGGCCATGCAGCTCTTTTTACATGAGCCCTGCTGAGCCCAGATTGGGTGGTCCCTATTACCCCTCTCTGATTAGTTGCAGCCCAGGCAGCTGCTCTAGGCAGCTCAGAGGACTCACCTCCACTGCTCCCTCCTTTGTTAAACCTGTCCGTGCTGGTGTTGGGTGGACACTTCCGCACAGGGCTATATACAGAAGAAGTTATATGCTATTTATTTAATTAGAACTACAAATTTCAAAACTTACTGAGTCCAAGTGTGCATCAGTATATGCCATAGCTCCAGGTGGCTTCCGCTAGTATGATACACTGACTGGGTGGCAAAAGGGAAAGCATTATTTGTGGGTTTACAGAATGTGTTGAATTTACAGACCCACATCTGCAGAGCTAGCAAAATGAGGAAGGGCACTTTTGCACTCCAGGTGCTATTATGAGAACCAGGGATCACGAAGCATCAGAATTCTCTGGCCACACTACCTTTTCCCCAGTCCCGCCTTCAGTGCTGGACACAGGGAGAGACTGAATGACACACAAGCCACTCCAGCAGCTCTCAGCCACCTGAGGATGCTGCCACGTAGGAAATATCATCGAGGGGCTGGATCTGTTGGGTTTAGGGCCACTAAAAGGGAGGATTAACTCCTTTAGGGAGTGTATTGGAGACTGCTACCTCAGGATTGTTTTTTCAAGATCCATAATATTCTAAATACACAAAGATGTTTCTTTCAGAGTGGCCTTTACAAATCAAGGCTGTAACGTGGTCAGCTATCACCCAAGCAACCCCACGTGGCCAGAGGTCACTGTGCAGCACCCTGCCTGTTTTCTCCCTGTTCAGGGTACCTTACACAGACTCCAAACACTCTGTCACTGGTCAAAAGTACATCTCCTTAGGGGATCGGCTTATTCATAGAAGATAGACTCAAAATAAAACAAAGTCCCAAATTAAAATCCAACAAACAACATCACTCTTCCTCCTGCCAAGACTTCCTGCATGGGGCCTTTACTTTTAGTGGGCTACTCTGAGGCCTTATATGGCTGGAGTCTCAGTCCTGACTCTCTGCTAGAGCCTACTTTGTTCCTATCAGTCTCTGGTCCCTAAGCATCCCCCTTCATCTTCAGTTTTCTGGAGTAGCAGACTCACTTCTAGATTGAGTTTATGATTTGCATGCACTGTGCTTTGTATCTTGTTCATGACTTAGTCTTGCACCCTTTCCTTGTGTTCATGATGGATATTGCCAAGAAATTCCACCTCTCTGGAGCTTCCAGTTGCCCTTTATGAGGGAAATCACCTGATGTTCTCAGGTGCATCTCTTTCAGTAATTAGTGTTGGGTAGGCCCAGGCCCTCCAGCCCTTACTGACAGGGCAAGCCATTCTGTTGCAAAGGTCACAGAATCATTCCTGGCAGGAACGACTTAATATTGTGCGTGGTCAGGGAGGAGTTCCACCAGCAAGATGCATCTGAGCAAAGTTGGCACACCCTGCAAAGTCATTTGATTGGGCCTACACACGCCAGGCCCAAGACTGAATGTGCAGCCTTCCCTGCCCCCACTTTCCCCAAACTGCATTCCTGTTCCACATAAGCAGGTTCAGAGTGGGGGCATGGACCAGTCCCACATAGGAAGGGATAAGGGAAATAATAATAAGTACCTTCAGCACTGGTGAGTGTGTGTTTCTGCAGAGAGTGAGAGGACCAGTGGTCGGAAGCTCTGTTAAGCAGGGGGAAGGTGAACCTATGATGAAGAAGAGCTCATTTTATGATGGTCATAGATCTCTCAGTCTGTACAAGACAGCTCACACTCCACACCTACAGATCTGGAACACGAGCTGTGAACATCACCCAAGTGACATACAAATTAAATCACCACTGCTAAAGATCCATCTCCTCCTTCTAGAGATTTTAAAATCCAGGACATATTGCTCAGCAGCCTGCACAGACTGGAATCCATTGGCATATGGAAAACCAGCCCCTCTCCTTTAGGAAATAAATGCAAATAGCTAACTGCACTTTAATGAGCCTCACTGAGCCTTGTCTGAGCAACACGATACACAGTCACTTAGGACAGTTAGTTGAGGACCCACAAGCATCAGCACAACATCCAAATTGTTGGACACTCACTCAGTTTCCTTTGTGTCCCACTCAGAAGATGGAAGTCAACCTGCCTAATTAAATGACAACGTGAGCTAAGCAAGTAACCGGTGAAAGTGACAGACAATTTCTGCAGTATTGCATTTATTATTCAATCATTCCTATACATTTTATTTGCTTGCACTATTGAATAATTATAGCCAGACTTGCCCCCCCCCAGCTATTACCTCAAAATTTACAACAAATGCCAGCCAACATAACCTATTTCTGAAAAGACCTTTTCCTATAGAAAAAAAGATAAAAATTAAAGAGTTGTTGCAAGCAACAATCACTAAATTAGCTGCTGGATTCTTTTTCCTCTAGCTTTATACTATAGGAATTTTTTTCCCAAAGCTTATCTGGATATTTCTGACCATGGATGGTACTGCAATATATTATAGATGTGTGCAGATATATACTTTTAGATTAGACTGAAAAAAATCAGATTGGTGTGTTAAGTAAGTGACGTTCCTTTCCTTATTCCCCACCCTTCTCTAAACAGTGGTGCTATTTTACAGAAATAGAAGCCCATTCAGATTTTTGCAGCTGACTCAGAGCTACAGACCTCTACTCATATAAGAGAAAGGTAATTTCTAAAGTAGCCACACACAAAAAAATAATTCCAAGACATTTAATTTCATGTCAATGCAGGTGAACTTTTCTTAATTTTTTAATATGCCATAAATCCAGAAGGATATCATACTTCAGTGCTGTAGTTATTTAAATATATGGAATTTTTTTTTATTTTGTAATTAATTTTTTTAAGACCATAAGAACCATATTGGATCAAAACAATGATCTCTCTAACCCAGTATCCTGCCTCTGGCAGCGGCCAGTTCCAAGTACTTCTGGCAGCTGGAGGTTTAGGGACACCTGGACATGTTATAAAAATCTTATTGTCACTGTAGTAAAAATAAATTATTCCGACCTTTTTTTGTATAGAAGAAAAATGTATTTTGATATATTTTGATCCATTTAATTTTATAGATTATATTTCAGAAACAGGAATAATAATTTGCAGAAACAATGAGGTTTATCTTTATTGGCTTAATTTCCCTCTGCATACTGATGAATGCATTAACAGGTAAGTTAACTTTTATATTTATTCTTGTTTATTTTTTGTCCAGCTGCCATAAATATTTCAATCTATATATGTTCCCTTGCATTTGATATTGAATGTTATTTGTATATCAGTCATATTTGCCTTCATTATTAGCAAACAGTATTCAATTTGTATCACTGAGGAACTGGAAACAGAGAATTCTTTATTCAGCTGTTTCAGACACAGAAGTTTAGCTGTCAATAGGCTCCTATCAATGTATTACAGAGCTTGACAGCTTCTGGGCTACATAGCACCTCTTTGTACACTGTAAACCCTTCCATTTGAGACCATCTATTTATGATTTTTTTTTAATTTACAGATGCCCGGCCAATACAGGATGAAGATGGTAATGTTTTCAGCCTTTTTCTCCTTCTACATTCCTAAAAACTGGAAGAACTACTTGTAACTAGAGGGCCCAATCCAAAATGCATTATAGTCAGTGGGGAGATTCCCATTGACTCACTGGGCTTTGGATCAGACCCTGATAGAAATGTTTTCATCTGTTGCTGACAGAGTAGGAAATAAATAAATATGTGAAGTGATGCTAGGCAATTGATTAAAATTATGAACTTTTTTTGCATATTACAGAGAGCAGATGTGTTAGCAAAGTTAAAATAAGAACAGTAAAACTGATAACTAAGGCAAGTCCTTAGATAATCACCTAACTGTGATCACAACTTAAGAAACACCAGACTTCTAAATATATTGGACATACAGGAACCTCTGTATGTATACCATAAAATTCGTGTCTACTTATTGGCAAGAAATCCCAACTTCCAGGCCAAAACCTTAAAATCTACAAATGACCAGAAAGCCAATTTAAAGAAGAAAAACACCCATCCTCATCTGGTACATATCAGCAGTTTGTGGAGCTATGTTGCTTTACATCAGCTGAGGATGTGGCCCATAGTATGCCATGTTTGCCTTTGCTTTAAAAATGTCATCCTAATAACATTGCAGTGCCTTATTGATTGATACAATATTGGTGCTTTAGATGTCAGCTAGTTATTTCTGAGGACAGCATGGGGAAATTTTCTTGACAATATATTTGCTTAAATTCTTGTTAAGAACAAAGAGCAGCACTGCTAGACAATTTTTCTAGCACTGCTAGAAAAATGCTGAACACAAACATTAGGCCATGTTCATTGATATGTGTATTGTCATGAGAGCAATGTCTGTCCTGGATTTGCTGATATCCAGTATCGTAACAGTCCACCGGCAACAGCAGGGCTCATCAAAACATGAAAGTGGGCATACAAGGGGGGATGGCATGGAAGGAATTTAAATTGACTGTATGTTAATTGAAAACAAACATTTTTCTAACTTCACACAACAAGCCTCATTGAGTTTTGCGCTGTAATTAAAGCAAGTCAATTTTTTAATTTTTTTCTGTGCTCTAACAAATTTAAAGTGTAATAGAGAGAGTGCAATGTTTTATTTGAATACAGGAAACAATTTTTGATGCAACATCCCAATTAAACAACCACACATCTCTTCTCTGTGTGTATTTTATGTATTTTACAGTATAAAAAACCTAGCCTGGGTAATACTTTACAGCTCGCATCAGCAAATATGTGTTTGTTTCATATTGTGCCAAGGAGCAGACTGCAGGATGAACCTGGAGGTCAGCTAATACAAACAGTGAACTCTATTCATTTCTAATTCATTTTGATTTTGTTTTGTTACCATTTGTGACTATGCACTGTAAATTCTAGCTTATGAAATTAGGGTCTGATCCTGTGACTTGCAAAGAACTCCTAGATCCCACTAAAGGGTCTGATCTGAAGCTCATCAACGTCAGCAGAAAGACACCCATTGATTTCAGTGTGGTTTGGATATAGCCCAAACATTACGGGTGCAGAGGCCTTCATCCAGCAAAACACTAAAGCACACATGTAACTTTATGCTTGTTAGTAGTTCTTTAGCTAAATTCCACATATGCTGATTTGCTGGATCAGGGCCCGAGGGTGTTCAGAACCTGGCAGCATCAGGCCCATAGCTCACTGAATTGGAAACCCAAGTCCAAATTAATTTTTATGTCCTCTTTAAAAACAAACCAAAACCTGGTTGTTTGCCAAGTGGGAAATGTCTGCAGCTTCTGGACACTTTCTAACTGGATCTCTTTTTCCATCTTTATAGCCTTTGGGTTTTGTTATCAACTGAGAAGAGACATAATTCTGAGGCGTCAGACTTCAGCAAGGCACCTCAGGCCTTGCTTCTGATATTTAACTCCTTCACTCAAGCAGAGCCCTACTGATGCAAGGGTCCACCAGCATAGATCCCACTTGCAGGATCAGGTCTCAGTGTGGCTCTGCTGCTATTCCCACTGTCTATGAGAAATCTCAGGACGCGGCTTGCACCATGCAGGACGCTGAAGCCAAATGTTAATAATGTTATAACAGAAAAGTATAGAAGCATTCTCTGCTACTCACGTTGTGTATGGGGAAAGGCTCCAGTTTAGCTGAAAGCAAGAATCAAACTTGGCTGACATCCAAGCAGGAAGGACAGGGCACTGCTGAAAAGTATTCCACTCAAATCATTTGCAGTGTATAGAAGAAGCCATCTTTATTTGCAGAATAATTAATCCAAGTTGAGAAGATCTTGAAGGTCTAGCTGTATAAAGCCACACAATACCATCAATTTGCATGCAAAGCTCCCATTGATTTCATTTGTCTATGAAATATTCTAACATTGAGTACAGCATTTTCAGTTACAACCTACTCAATTTGGAGTACTTCTATCTACATTAATAATAGCAGTACTTTACTTTTACAATCACTAAGTGGGTAAGTACCTCAGAAAGATAATTCATAAGGATTATATTTTCATACTTGAATCTAATGACACACAGCCAGATTCTCAGTTACTCCTTTCCTGTCCTGGGCAGAGGGGAAGTGGCAGTGGGGGATGGCAAAGGTGACTCAAAGCCACCTTTAGCTGTCCTAATTTTAGACAAGGCCTAGTCCCCAACCAGTCCACAGCTCAAAAGTAAAGGAGCCCCAGGGCTCTTCTAAGTTTTCCAGCTTCTAACAGCCCTCTGTGGGTTATTATACCAGGCCACAATGTTTCTGACCATGCCCTCTTTCACCCCCTCCTTGCTCTGCCTATCATCCCCCCTGCACGGGGGCAAAAGGTTGGGCAGTGTAGAGCTTTTACACTGGCTGTATGCCAGGCAGATAACCACTTGATGGCATAAAGGACCATACCATTAGAGAGAATCAGGGCCTGAGTGAGGGTAAGTGACCTGTTCCATAGTGAGAGCTAGTACTAGAACCCAGAAATCTTGGCTTTCAGTTTCATGCTCTAACCAACACATTTCATGTTATGTTAATCTAATTCTGCAATTTTTATTATAGACCCATATCAGGAACCTGCAATCCTGCCATACTGGCCTTTCTGGTCCAGTGATTTTTGGTCATATGTGGAGTATTTCCGGACGCTGGGAGCATACAACAGAATCAACGAAATGGCCAGAACCCTCTTCGCTCAATACCCTTTTGGAAATACGCTTGGTTATGATGTTCCCTATCATGAGCACTAATGATTTTTGCTCATTTTGCTAAAGCTAGTTCTGCGATATTTAAAGGAATTTACTGCAGTCGGTAAACACACCTGAATTGCCCATTTAGTCTGTTATCTTGTTTCAATGTTTTTAAACATTCAAGCACCCTTATGTTGTAGAGTGTTTCCATGTGCGTAAAATGGAAGATAATATTAGTCTGGCTTTTCCTTTCTATATAGTGTATACTTTTGTGCAAAAATAAAGAATCCATTGATTTCAGTCTTGTCTGGGTGGTTTGTATTTTAAAATGTATAAAAAAGTGACCATTGTGTAGTCTCTGGACATTGACCAATATATGAAGAGAAGCATCTAAAACTTAACCAAAATCATCTTTATGAAAGTCTTCCAACCCCATAATCAGTCACTTTTTTGCAAAAGACAAGAAAAGAGATTAGCCTTGTCTTCTGATAACCCCATGTGGCCAGAGAATTCCACACCAAGGGCCCCCTACTGACAATGCTTTGCTGCCTACTCCCTGACTTTTAAATTAAGAGTTTGTAGTCCCCCTTCTCTACTATGTCTGAGCAGAACTGTGCAGAGTTGATGTTGGCTCCCTCATTCACTACTACCCAGATTCAGTGAAAATTAGTGTAGAAGAGATCCTACTCTTATGCTGCTGCTACACCAGCAGCAGACCAACCGAAGCAAAGATAAGTTTGGCCCTATGTCCTTCCAACCTTAGCATGGGCCCCCCTTATGTTGAATGTGGAGGACACTTGGCACAGGTGGTAGATACTGTCACACAGTGTGCTCCCTCACCCTGATTTTCTCTCTGCAAGCAGTCTTATACTCTTATATAAGTTCACCACAGAATACACTTTTGACAATATTTTAGGCAGTGTTAAGTCCCATCCCTTCAGCATACTGCCAGCACAGCATAAGGGAGTGGAGACGATGCATTCATTTCTCTGAAATCCTAAGCTTCTGTCTTCCAGCTCCAGCCCCCTTCTGACCCTTCCCATCTCCTATTTAACAGTCCCCAGCTGATGCATTGAATTCTCCTGTTAATGGTTAATTGCCCAGTCCTAACCAATTATCTCCCAATTTGGCCCACGCAGGGATGCTTACAAAGTGTTTGGAGGGGTGAGCTAACTCTATGCTACTCCAACTCTGTCACACAGATACTCTTCCTCCACCAGGGAGGAAGCAGGGAGCCTCCCTACACAGGGGAAATACTCTGCTAGGAATCTCCAGGGGACTCAAGACCACATTGCACTGTTTAGCAATGACCTTGGCAAAATGGACAATCTAGGAATTCTTCTATCGACCTAGCTACCACTTCTTGAGGATGTGGATTTACTACCGTGATTGAAAAACTCCATCACTGTAGCAAGTGCCTACATTACAGTGGCACAGCTGTAGCGTAGATGTATTCTTAGAAGATAAAGTCCCATTTTCAAAAGAAACTTAGGCACCAAGGAATCCATGTGTCACTCAACACTTCTGGGACCTAAATGCCAAAGTCACTTCTGAAAATGGCTCCCCTCCAGTCTACATGCCCACAGAACTCTGCGAGTGAGCTGTGTGAGCTTTTCCCCTGTAGAGTTACCCTGGCACCACCCCTATTGAGGCTGCAATTATGCCAGCATAAATGTGCTCATCTCGGCCTGGCTTATCCCCCTTCCTATACAGGAACACTTATGCTGGTCATCACCATAGCGCTCCTGGTGGCAGGGCAGCCACACCCACCGGCTGCACTGCGTGTCACGGCCAGGCCGCTAAAGTGGTACTGCTTTTGTGTGCGGAGGCGGCCTCACTCGCTCCTGGGCTTTGCAAAACGCTGCCCTGGCGCCCCGGCTGGTGAAGGGCAGCCCTGGCCCGGCTGTGCCACTGCAAAGGATCCTGGGCAATTCTGCAGCGTGCACCAGCAGTTGCCGGGCACCCAGCCTGCCCTGGCTTAGTTAGGCCTTGCCTTTGCCACAGGCCTGGGCTGGCTCCCAGAAGGGGGCAGGCCGGCCCTGCCCCAACTCGGGCCAGCAGGGGACCTGCCCAGCGCTTCCCCGCTCTCAGGGAAGCCAGCCAGACCCAAGAGGGCAGGGGGAGGGAATGTGACCATAGAGTGATCAGTCCTCCTGCCTGCCAGAACGCCCACGAGAGCGGAGCTGCGCCTGCGCAGACGCCCCTGCTACCGGAAGTTGGGAATTTCAGCCAGTTGCTCTTCGCGCTCGGCCGGCCGGAAGTGGTTCCGAAGGGTGAAGAAAGCGCCGCCGGGGCCGTTCGCGAGCCGGGCCGCTGACAGGGCGATGAAGCCCGCGGTGGATGAGATGTTCCCCGAGGGCGCGGGGCCCTACGTGGACCTGGACGAGGTGATGATACCAGCGGGGGGCGGGTGTTGGGGAGGCGGCGCGCGCAGCCCCCCCCCGTTAAGGGCTGCCGTGGGGGAGGGGGCGTCAATGAACTCGCGCGCCGGGCGCTGCGTCCTGGCTCGTGTGTTGACTGAGGCCGGGCTGCGGTCTCACACCTGATTGGCTGGCTCGTAGCTCCTCCTACAGGGCGGGGCACCCCAATGGGGCGGGCCGAGCTTTCCCCTCGGGGCGGCTGGGGTGGCCTGGCCTAGTCTGGAGCCTGCTTTTTCCAGTGCCTTCCTTTGGCCATAGCCCTCAGCTCACCTCCCCGTCCCTGTCGCGGCTCCTTCCCGGGCGACGGTGGGGAAAGCCATCAATGGTAAATACCTGGCGCCCATGGCTTGGGGGCCGCGGTAGGAGCCGAACCTACTCTTCACTCACCCTGTGAACAGCCTGTACCTCGACTCACTTGTGTCCCTTTGGGGCGGAAGCTCACTTCAAATATACTCTGTTAAGTTGCTGTCTCAGTCCTAGACTGTTTCTGGGTGTATGGTGGGGAAGGGCCGCATGGGGTGCCGCTGCCTGATGTAAATCTGCACATTTAGAACTGTTTGCGTTGAAAAACGTTCAACGCCTTCAGTGGTTTGCTGAAAAAAAAACGGTTTTTTGCATGTCACTCAGCTGTTCATGTGTTGGAGTAGCAGTTGGAATTGAATGCTTTTATCGTGGATAGGAATATTTCAGGTGAATTTTTCACAAATGTTCTTTGGTCAGTTGTAGCTGAGAAGCAATGCAATGCTTTGCTTGCAAACAACATATCCTGGATAAGCAAGAAAGCTTTGGGACCTGGACAGTAAGAGAAATTGGACAGCTTACAATAAAAGGATAGATGTGGGAAGAAGCAATTAAAAGAGATGATTTACCCCTAGTTTTGTAGTCCTACAACCTCTCCATTGGAATAGAAGAGGGATAGGTATAATTTCTAACCTCACAATCCTTCTGGAGAGGAAAAGGGATAATCCTAGGTCATGATCCTACACTAGCACTCTCACAGGTGGACCCATAACCCAGTGCAGAGTCCCACTGAATTTTAAAGTAATGGTCCACTATACTGAGACAGGACTAAAGAATATCTAGACCATTCCTGACAGGTGTTTATCTAACCTATTTGAAAAAACTTCCAGTGACAGAGATACCACAACCTCTCTAGGTAATTTGCTCCAGTACTTAACTACCCTTACAGTTAGGAAGTTTTGCCTGATGCTAACCTAAATCTGTCTTGCCACAATTTAAGACCATTCCTCCTTGTTCTGCCCTGCGTATGTAAGAAGAACAATTTGTCACCCTCCTCTTTATAACAACCCTATATGCACTTGAAGACAGTTATCATGTTCCCTGTCAGACTTCTCTTTTACACACTACATAAACCCAGTTTTTTAGTGTTCACATGTCATGTTTTCTAGACCTTTATTCCTTTTTATTGCTCTTCTCTGGATTTTCTTGAGCTTGTCCATATCTTTCCTGAAGTGTGGTTCTCAGAACTGGACACAGTACTCCAGCTGAGGCTTTGTCAGTGGAAGAGTGGAAGAATTACTTCTCGTGTCTTGCTTGCAGCACTCCCGCTAATACATTCAGGAATGATGTTTGCACTCCTTCCCTCCCCTCGCCCAAACAGTTCATTACTGTGATCTTCTATGCAGGCACCACAATCTGTTTGCATAGAATTTACTGCAGGATTGGGACCTTAGTTATCTTTGTCATGGTTACACTAAGAATTTTAGTATATCCCAGGCTGGGAGAAAATGAAAGTTATTACTGATAAAAACAAACCGAGTGCATGTCACTCAAATCAGTTGTACAGATGGCAACAGAAGAAGGAGGAAAATGGAGGAATTTAGTATACCTGAAGTCAGTGTTGTTTTGTTAGAATGTGATTTTGTGTGAATGATCAAGGTTAATTAGACTATATAAAACTTTAAATAGTTAATATTGTTATGATTTGCCACTAACTACGCACACAAGATGATAAAACACTGTTCTTTCTTAGGCAGGAGGAAGTACAGGTTTACTGATGGATCTAGCAGCTAATGAAAAAGCAGTGCATGCAGATTTCTTTAATGGTAAGACAATTCAGTACATTTCAGTTCCAGTGCTACTTTTTTATATTTTAGTTATTTTGCATTTAGTTATCAATAGCTTAATAGGTTTGCAGTGTTTGGTGCTAGAAATAAACAACCAGAATCATTAGTTTTGGAAGCAGGACTATCCAAAGCTTGAATAATGCACCATGACAACTTCTGCTATATTTATGATAATTTTGGTTATTGTATTCTTCATGTCTTGAACTTCAATTTTTGAATGGAAAAATTACACATTGGGATATTTCAGTTTATACTTTGTCACATTTGTAATAATTAAATCAATTTAAATATAAAGCTGGGCAATGTCTAAACACTGCTTGTCTGCTTCCACTGTCCCAAATAAATTGGCTGATTTATTTCCCAGATTTGGTCATTCCAAGTGAAATTGCTCAGTCACAGTTGCATGACTGACTCTGTGTTTGTAAGTTTTTACTAGTAGTATTTGGAAATTGTGAACCAAATTATTGTTTACAAGAAATTCTCTTATATCAATACCTCTAATCCTTTACATAGTAAAGTAGATGGATGTTATTATTTTCAAGAATAGTCAGTTGCATAGTTGGAGGAATAAAACATCTTTGTATTCGGCCAGTTTTGAATCAGAAATACAACATGTGCCTGCGCATTACGCATATTCAATGTATGGTAAATAATACAGCTTTGACAACAATATGGCAAAGAAGTGACACAAACCTGTGGTGTTACTAAAACTTGCTGTGACTGAGGCATCATTGTCACGAACCATGGAGAATGTTTAATCTCAAAAATCTTTTGAGACTATTTAAGGTTTCTGTCTGGATTCAAAATGTTTTAAGAGTTTTTAAAATTTTTACATCTGGTTATTCAACCTGTAAATTAAAGTGGTTTTATTTGGAATGACCCAGTTTTTGGTGGATATGTCTTACAACTGAAAGAGTGACTGCATAGGGTAGAGCCAGGCACAAGTGCCATGAAAGCATCTCCATAAAGTTCCACCAGTACATTTAAGTCAAGACATTGGAATAACAATGGGATCTAACCTGGGACCTCTCCTGTATTATTCAGTTTCTGTTTAGTAGAGGCTTGTTTGCAGCAACACCTTGTGAGAGTAATCGTTGCTTATGAGCAACATTTCCCCTGGAAACACTTTCCCTACTGTGAATTGTTTACATTTCCCATAATAGCAACAGCCGCTTAGGAGCAAATTAGCAAAAGGGTACTGATATATTGCTACTAATGAGCTTCTACTGTAGCAAATTGTGGGATAATGTTCTCACATAAGCAAGTGTCCAACAAGGCTAGGTCTAAATGACAAGGCACATCTGCACCTGAAACCTTAACGAAGTACAAATCCCAGATTTCAATGCACATCATAAAAAAGAATCAATAAAAAAATTACTTAATGGAACAAAGGGTGCTTGGGAGTTCATCGGAAGTGTGTTATGAGATTACAGTGTGATCTTAGAAAAAGAAACATGGGAGTAGCAGATATAGCTATGATCTGAAACCCAGTGTCCTGAATCTGCAATATTCTTAAGCATGTGTGTCAAGTTCTGCCTGAATGAGTGTCAGCAGAATTGGGGCCAAAGTCTTTAGAGCAGTGGGCCCCAAACTGTGTGGAGGAACACGTGGTGGGCATGGCAGAGCCCAGGGCAGCTCCACTCCGTCCCTAGCTGCAGCCCTGACCTCGGCACCCAGCCGCAGCTCTGGCACCTCCGGGGAGGGTGCAGACCAAAGAAGTTTGGGGACCACTGCTTTAGAGGGTATATTATCAATTAAGGCCCCAAATCCCGTAAAAATGTGTGTACATGAGACCACTTACATCTTAAAATTAAACACTTAATTGTTTTGCTGAGTGGGGACAGAGTGCTCTGTACCTTACAGGAATGAGCCCTCTTGATCTCTGAAGAACTTTTTTAGGGCTTGATCCTGCTCCTTTTGAAGTGGCAAAACTCCCACTGAATTCTCTGTTGCAAGATAAGGGCCTCACCAGACATCTGGGGTTGGTCTTTTTTCCCCTCCTCCTTTCCTACTGTAAATTACTTTGGTGTAATTTTTATACTTCAGATTAATTTAGTTTGAAAATTTATGTGCCTTTCAGTACAGAGTAATGAAAAACTATATATAAATATAATGTGCATAGGCACTATATTAATTTTCTTTTGTTTTCTGAATAGATTTTGACGATCTCTTTGATGATGATGACATCCAGTGAAATTAGTCTTCCAGCTATGCAATGCAAAGGTGTGGAATCCTCCTGTGGGATTGTCTCTCTTGTTTCTTTGAAGAAAAAAAAAAAAACCAACCCAGAGAGAATGTATATTATCTCTGAAGTGCTGTTGAAAGCTAGAAGATTGGTAAAGATGACAAAAGAGAGAGGAGTTGTGAACTGTTATCACTAGGTTTATGGATTTTCTTCAGTTTTATTTGCTGATATGCTGTTTGAATAAAATATGAAAAATATATCTCTCCGGGATGTACTTTCAATTTAATAGATGTTGCCAAGTACTAAAATTCCCTGATGAGCCATACTTTTGTAAAATCATTCACCATTACTTTTATTTATTAGGCAAAGACAAATTGCAAGCCATACCATCTGCTAGATGAGTTTTGTGTCTCCTTATGTAGGAATAAGCTATTCACTCTTTCTGTGAGTAAAATGTTGAATATATTTGTGTATTTATACATAGCACTATGAAAGGCATGTGCTTTCTACAATTTCAGGTTTTAATATCCAATTTCTATAGCTATTTTAGCTTCTATCCAGGAAATTTTTTTTCAATAACAATAAATACAGCAATAATGTAAATTTAAACTGTGAAGTGGAAGGAAAAATTTTGTGATCCTAGATCACACTATAGGAATGTTGATTTAAAATACACAGATCTATTTTAATGTTTGAAAATAAATTCCTCCTTCACTATTGTGCCAGACTATATTTTAGGGTTTTGTTGCTTCTGAAGCAGTTGATGTGCTCATACCTGTGTTGTAGAGTACAAAGTAGGCTAAAGGTGACTGTGTTACCAGGCCTAAATTTTATTGCTCAGACCTTAGTGCAATTTATAGTTAAGAAAGGTGAGTGTTTGTGAGCCTGCTCCTCCATGCGTTCAGAATCTGTATTTTTCAGTCAGAGGTACAATGGAAGTTTGTGATTGATAGATATGTTTTCATATTTAGGAATGCTACCCAGTGAAACCTTAGGTTTTACTGTATTCTGTAATTCCTCATCAGAAAAACTAACCTTTTTGACTGTGGTCCTTATTTTGGCCTAAACCATGTCAGGGTAGTCTTTTATTAACTGCCCATAGCGTAATTGTAACCATGATTTTGACACTAGTCGTTGTATTCCATGTTCCCATACTCTGACTAGGACTGTGCCCTTGTTTTTTTCATAGTGGGACCTCGCTCCTTAGATTTGCCCTTGCTTGAGCAAAACTCACACACTGTTTTTATATTTAAAAAAAAAGGGGGGGGGGGGCTAGTGTCTTTTCCTTCCCTGGCTTTATTTGAATGTCTAAACCATCAGTAAGTTCAAATTCTCCTTTTGCCATCTCTTCTTGTATGCGCTCTTCATTCTGAATCAGCAGCAGTATCCGTGTCAGCTGTAGCTTCCTCTCTGGCTTTTGTAGTTGGACCCTGGGGCCTTACACAGTTATTGACCTTCATTTCCTTTTCACATGTAACTTCTCTTTAGAATATTTGAGTAGGTTGAACGATAGGCCCCACACTTCCTAAATTTCATATTTACCACTGGGAAGTGCTGGTATTGTACCACAGTGTATATTGAAGTTCCAGTTTAATCAACTCTGTCACACTCCTACAGCTAGTGTAGGGTTCCTTTGGATTATCACCTACACTACATATCAGGAACATTCTAACATTTGCGACCCCCACTACTGTCTCCGTGGTATTTCTTTTAGCTAATGGTGTTGTTGACATTGCATCTTCTTTTCCTCTTCCACTGCACATGAGGGTTAAAGATGAAGGGTCAAATCGTCTCCTCACTGAAGCCAATGGCGAAACTCTCAGGGTATGTCTATGCTGCACCCTATGGTGCAATGGGACCCAGGCTTGTGGACTCTGTGTTTTCAAACATTTGCTTGAGTATCAATACTGCATTGTAAGCTTGGTCTTAAAATTGCTGGAGCCAAGTCTCACAGCCATGTTAACGTGTCCATAGTGCACAGACCTTCTGACTTGAGCTGCCTCCACATTGCAAAATAATGGGTCTTGGACCTGAATCCCAGCGAGACGTGGGCTCGGACCTCCTCCCACCAAGGTCTTAGGACCCGTGTCTTGAGTGTTTGCTGACACGAGTCAGACTAATTTATATGTGGATGGAAGGGGATCTTGGGTTTAAACCTGAGTCAGAGCCCAGGCTTAGTGTGCAATGTAGATATATCCTCCCTGACTTCAATAGGTGCAGATATGTTATTGTAGCAGCAGTTGCAACTATGCTGATGATGGTTCAAGTGTTACATTGTGAATTTACAGAATGTTACTAATCCAGAGTCTGTCAAATAGTGGCAGGGGGGAGGGGGAGTGGGGTGTGTGTGTGGCTGTTGGTCCAGCTATTTTAGCCACTTGTTTTTGCTAGAGAACTGTTGGCACCAACTTCATCGGGGTCGTGAAACTTTTTTCTTGATTTATCAGAGTGGATACTTCTAATGTTATTGTCTGTCTGTCTCGTACACAGATGCTGTCAAAAAGTAGTGCATTCCACTATGTCACTATGCCAGAAATAGTTAACATGAATCAGGTGAATGATCCACAATCCTTTCCAGCACCTTCTCTATAGAACAACATGTTCAAAGATTAAAATCAAGAGTCGATTTAAAGCTATGCAAGACCTGAGGCGCATGCTATCCATACCTATTTAATTCCAGTCCAACAGTTTGTTGTTGTAACATGCAGAAGGATGCAAAAGCAGAATCAAGTAACAAAACTGGAGGGAGTGCAAGTCTTGGTTGTGGCTTAAGCACTGAGTCTGTTATGTAGAAGATTATGTATTAATTGATGCCTCTGTATATGAATAAATCTCCATTTCTCTGTATAACACCTGTGTTCTCCTTCCCAAAAGTACTTTAATCTTTCTAGACATAAAACACCATACAGAGTGCTGCTGACAACTGAAAAGTGTGTTGAATTTGTGCACAGTGATGGAATTTGTGCCACAGTCTCTGTAAAAACACACATTAAATAAAGCCCCTGGAAAGAATACTGCCAGTTTTCAAGAACTAGCTTGAAAGATGTGACATTCTCTAGCTAATGCTGCAATAGCTGCAGATACTGAGTGTTTTACTATTCAGCTGTAATCCACAATGCATCCCAGGACACTGGCTATATTTTATGCCCTGCTTGGGTTTTACTTCTCTCACCCTAATACTCTACTGCAGAGACAGAACAAGAAGGCTCTGCAGTGGTAGAAGGTGTGTGCAAACACAAAAATCAACCCTGATATCAAGGGCCAGCCTAGCAAAACAGCAACAATAAGTGGGCTAGTGGGAAAGGCTTAGGACAGTGTAAATCCTGAACAGCTCCAATGGTTTAGTAAAGTTACTCTGGATTTATGCTGGTATAAGGAAAATCCATTTTTGGCTCATGGTTTGCTTTGTAAGCTGACTAGAATGAAATTTTTTCTCCTATTAGGAGGAGAGTGGAATACAGTTTCTGCTCATAAAGAGGGGGGTTGTTCTCTTCAGTGAGAATTCTCATCAGGAAGTATAATCTGTTGTTTGGTTCATTTTGGGATAATATTAAAGCATTGGTTAACTTAAGCACAGACTGCCCTTGATCCTCACACTGCCTGTAGGAGTCTAGGTGAACCCATGGTGAGGTTGTTTTCAGTCTAATTAGTCTGTAGGCAATTTCCTCTTGTCAGGAAATAATCATATGTTCCAACCCTGTCCAAAACGTTGCTTTAAAAGGGCATTTTGCCTGCCTCGACCATTTCATTACCCAAGGCTTGAGTCTCTATCCTACACCTTGTGACATTATTTGCACCAGTGTAAATGGACTATATCTGAATGAAAGAGTGAATCTGATTTGGTAGTGTGTTGCACTCATTTGCACTGGTATAAATGAGTTTACAAGCTGCGGGGCAGTCAGGCTCTTGGGCCCAGATTCTCAAAGATACTGATTTCGATAGGCATTAACATACCTTTGAGGATCTTGGCCTCTGTATCCAAATAAAGGTCCTGCTCCTCAGAAAATTTACGCAGGTGCTAAACTTATGCACTGTGAATTATCTCATTGCTTTCAATGGAACTATGTACAGTGCATGTTCAGCATGTACATAAGTCTAGGTCAGATTGTATCTGAAGTACTAATGCTCTGTCACGGGATAGCATGGTGCAGAGATAAAGTATAAAGCACTAACTCCAACCTTTTCCATATGTCCCTTCCCAGGAATCTGATTTCTGACCTAATATATGTTGAGTTAGTTAGAGAAAAGTGAGCACATTTGTAAATATGTATATAGATCAAATTAAATATTTACAGTTCAATTTCTATTAAAGAGATAAAAGAGCCAGGCAACATCTTGTCAAAAAATTGTGCGGATCTTTGAAAGCAGCAATTATGAGACTGCAAGGAGTTTGCTGTACTCTGTGTTCATCATTTCTGCAGTACCTCTTCTGAACTGACTACCAGCTTAGCAGGGGAACCTAAAGTTCCAGGGCTCTATACAAGCTCTCATAAGAATAATAAACAAAATCTGTTTCAGATCTGGCAAGATTTTTAGTTTTGTTTGGTACTTTTGAGTCTGAGTTAATATTTCTGGATCTGAAAAGAGGCTCTGCTACAAATACTGCATATGAATGATGGAAATACACAGTATTTTCTCGGTAAAGAAGGAATTGATCTTGGTGAATATATCAAGGCTTGGCAGAATTTAATTTGTTTTTTTTGTTTTTTTGATAATTTTGATGGATAATATCAGTGTTTACTTTTAACTTTTTTAGATTTTTATCAATTTAAATTTTTACAGTTGTGTGAAATGATGGGTTTGGGGGGTTGTCTAGACAGTTATTGAATGACAGTAGACATTGATATCAACATCACATGTCAAAAGGGTACAAAGTAAATATCCTTAAATCAACTAATCCTACCTGTTTTTACTATTCATTCTCTAGTCCATTTGTAACAAGCCAAATTCAAGTCTAAATCACCAGATTTTGACTAAAATCTGAAGCAGCATTTTTCTTTGTCTCTGTATATTTTCATTATTATTGATTATTTCATCAGCTTATGTGGGTACAGTGAAATTTGATGTTTACCATGATGAAAATCTAACCCTTCCAAGCCTAAATATATCAATTGAATTAATCTAGCTTCTTCAGTCTACGAGGGAGCTGGTAATTTCCTTTTCACACATTCTAAATGCATATTTTTTCAGCATATCAAAACACACACAGTGGCACTATTCTTTGAAAATCCCAATTATCAGTGAAATGCGGTGAAACGTTCATGCATAGTTGGTGTCCCTGAAAAACCAGGTCTAGTTAAGACTGAAACACTCTAATCGGGGGAGGATTTGTAGAAAATATGTGAGTTTTTCTACTTCCAGGTTTGTTGTTTGTATAATTTGTCTCACCTTTGCCTGACAGTGTCATGAAAATTCCCTAAACACCCCTGTGGCCCTTAGCCCCAACTACAGACAAGGTGAGCAGAGCCTGAATTAGAGGAAAAGGGGCAGTGTTTAAAAAAGCAGTTTTTAGTCCAGGTTGGCCCCTTTCTTATGACAATGGTGTTCCTTTTTAAAGCATTGAATTTCAGATTTAGAACACTTCCAGCCAGCTCTCCTTTTAGCCACCTTCCTCTTGGCCAGCTATCCTGCTTAGGGCCTGGAGCAGCTCCAGGCCGGGGCCAGTGGCATGCCGAACCAGCCGGCCCTTCAGCCTCCTGTCCTCCTGGCCCCTCCTCCACCTCCCTGCTGGACAGGGACCTTGGACACCCAGGGGCCAGGCAGCCTTCCCCCCCTCCCTCTTCTGCCCCCCCTCGCAGTAGGGGGGGGAGGGGGAGAGCAGGAAATGGGCCCACAGACACTGCCACTGCCGCCAAACACCCAGTAAATCAGGGCGCTGGGCCCACGGCACATGGGAGAGGGTGGGGGGAAGATTTGGCATGCTCCTCCCCAAAGGTTGCCGACCCCTGCCCCAGGAGGTGGGGAAACCATAGTAACATGGCTTAATCGGAATTGCACTGTCCAGGGGCTGGAGAGAGTTGTGGGGGGCCCTGGATCTGCACGGAAGCACAGAACCTCACTGAGGCTATCATTGTGTTTTCGGTGAGTCCCATGGATCGGAGGAGACCTGCAGGAGTGACAGAGATCAGGACCAACCCCCTCGTTTATTCTACAGGGCTGAAGAATTCGGAGAAGCTCTTTGAGATGAATCTCAGAGATTTTAGGCCAGATCTTCAAAGCTAATTAAATGCCTAATTCCTATTGATTTTAATGGGAGTCAGGCACCTAAATACCATTTGAGGAGCTGGGTCCTCTGTTCCTCTTCCACGGGGTTTTCTGCAGGAAGCCACAATCTGGCCAAGGACATGAAAGAGGAAGTGCATAGTGAGTTAGGGACATTTTTAAAAGTCCATTTCCCTATCTGTAAAATGTCCCGCTCCCTCCCCCCATTTTCTATAGTGGAAGGCCACCTGCTTCCCACCCCATCTGTCACTTTGCCACTTTTACAAGCAGCCCTTGTTACAATCTCCCCTTTTAGCTCGACTGCCGATTTGGTCACCACGCTTTTCTGTGTCTGTGTTTAAGGATGGGTTGTGCTGCAGCGCAACCGCCCTGAAAAGCACCTGAAGGAACTGGAGAGCCATTAAGTGACCTGCACGTTTTTTAGGAGTATGACACCCAGGATACATAGGGATCATGGCAGCAATTAGAAAATTCTTGCACGAACACTTGCCAGGGTAAGATTAATGCTACTGCAATGCCAACCACTGAAAAGTAGCAAAGTCACACGGCATAAGAACGAAGGAAAACGACACAGATTGCTCCTTCTTTCCAGTGGGCTTGTGCGTCTTGTTAGAGGCAGCTCTTTTTCAGTGATCAGTACTGTCTGTCCATCAGCCCCAGCCAACTGGTGACCTCAGTAATTATTTGGAACGGGAATAGGAGCTGTGCTGCTTTGGAAAGACACTACAGTGCAAAGTCACTGCTGGTTTTCCTTGAGTCCTGAGAAAGGGACTTTAGGCTTGAAAGAAAGCAGAGAGTGGGATAAAGCCCTGCACTTACCTAACTCACCATTGTATCATTCTGCAGCAAGTATACATGAATGAGTCCTAGCTTATTTTTCACTGTTTTAAAAATCTACAAAGAAAGAGGCCCTGGATGGACCCTGCCTTGCGTGTAATGTTGCCAGACATGGCCTGTCTCTGTGCATCTTTGCTAGATGTAGGTATATTGCTAACAGGCTCTCTGTCCTGGCAAGTTGCTGAGGCCCCAGTTCAGCAAAGCACTTAAGGACGTGTTGGCCTTCAAGCCATTAGAGTTCCCTTAACTAGTTATACATCCAGAGAATCCTCACTTTGGGCATTTTTCCAGCCCCTGCTGGTGCTAGGGCCAGTGCAAGAACTGATAAGAGGTGCCTTGTGTCTTTCCTGTTCAGAGTGGCTGGAAACTCTTTCAACCCCTGGCATAGAATAGGGGTCCAGTGCCATAGCCCTATTTACTGCTATGCCCTGCCTACATCTCCAGCCCTCTGCTCACTCTTCGCCAGCTTCTGACTGAGCTGGAAACTTCCTGTCATGTCCCTGCACCAGTGGCTTCTTTAGTAGGAAAGTCTCCTGTGAGCTTGTTATTCCGTAGAGGGGGCTTATGTCTGCTCTACAGCCCCTTTGTGGCAGCATAGCCTGTACAAAGCAGCTGTGGGACAACAATGAATTGGGCAAAGTGTTCATAAAGCCTTTGGGCGAAAAAGGAAAAGTATTATTGGGACCAATTCTTTGTTCTTGGACGAGCTACCAAAATCACTGTTACAGGAGGGTAGATCTGTGACACAACAAGAACCAGGAGACGCTTTAGGTGATTAAATGGGAGTGGCCCTCTCATGATTAATTTCTTTGCACCATCTAGTGGACATATATGGTAATTGAACTCCAAACTACATAAAGCATGGTTCTTTAAACCCTTTCGTAGTGTGGACAGTAATTGTCATTTGCAATTCCATAAGGATTCTGGGGAAATTATTTTTTTATGTATAAAGTATATTTTATAGTATTGTGATTGTATTTTAAATGTTGTGTAGCAGTATTTTGGCAAAGATCCCTTAATATAAGGATGCCAGTGAAGAACCACATTGCAAATGAAAACAATGCGTTGTACAGTAAGGCAGCAGAAATATATCATGAAAATGTGAGAATAAAGTATATCTATTAGAAAATGGGAGTATGGGAGCAATCAAGTCCAATTAATTCTGTCAGTGTAACCTGGACAGATGCATAGACTTTGGCTCAGGCAGAGCCAATGAATAATTGTGGAGTGCTTTTAAATGGAGTTAAATTCCTCACATTTTGGTATTCATTTTTAATAGAAAAATATATTTTCCTATGTTCACAGTCTTCAACATGTACATAATTAAGATTTCAGCCCAAGCAGTTAAAGTCTGGCAAAGTTATAAGCAATTGACAACAGGATTTTATGATAAAAAAAAGCATCAGGCAACCTTAACTATAGGCAGTGCTACCTGCATCATCTCTTAGGAGCATTCTGTAGCATTTCAGACATAAATGATAGGCCTTGAATTAGGTTCCAAAATCATGATGTTTCTAATATTATTAAGCCCCAGGCCCAAGATGAAAAGTAAAATATTCAGTGATAGAACTGCAACTTGCAGAAAACAAGAGTTTAGGGTGATTGCTGTGCACAATTCAATGTCTGTCTCTGAATTTATATTAGACAGACAAGGTGGGTGAGGTAATAGCTTTTATTGGAGCAACTTCTGTTGGTGAGAGAGACAAGCTTTCTCAATAAGAGCTCTGTGTAAGCTCAAAAGCTTGTCTCTGTCACCAACGGAAATTGCTCCAATAAAAGATACTACCTCACACACCTTGGGTCTCTAATATCCTGGGCCCAACACCACTACAACAACTTTGAATTCATATGTTGTTTTTGCTCTAGATGCTTTTGCCCAAATTTATTTTCCTTGTTATTCCTCTCTGGAGTTAGCTCAGAAATTTCTGAATAGGCCTAGTGGCCAAATGCGGATCCCATGGAAGCAGATGATTTCAATGAAGTGGCACCCATTTACACCAGTTTTCAGTAGGCCTTCTCTCCCTGAAAGTATAGTTCTGGTATATGGCTCCAATCCATCCAATAGTCTCAGTGTAGCAGCAGTGCCATCTAACGGGCAATCGGCTTTTGACACTATTGTCCCTCTTGTTTTTGCAGCTTTATTTCCTAGTTATTGTGGAATTGCTGACATTTCGCCTCAAACGTCCATCTGTCTGATCTGGAATCTCTTCACATCTTTACAGCAAGTAATTCTGTCTGTCAGCTCCCTTCTCAGACCCAACAAAACCCAAACAGCTCAGCCTGCTGTCCTTGGGTTGTTCGTGTACTCATTTTGATGCAAATGATTGTGCTCTTCATACTAAGCATCCCTAAACAATTTATGATGAGGCAAAATAAAGTCTTACACTTTACAAAGCTGGGTACAGCAGCTCAGAGGGAAGTATGGACAAAAATAATTTAAAAAGTGGTGAAACAACCGTGACATGGATAAAAAGAGATCATATTTAATAATATTTGGCATTCATATAGTGCTTGGTATGTTCAAAACATTGTACAGAGGTTAGCTGATCAACCCACACAATACTTCTGTGGTATGTATATATATGCACACAAATAAGGAAACAGAAAGTGAAGTGGCATACTGAAGGCTACACAGTGAGTCAATGGTGGAGTGAGGATTAAAATCAGTGCCTCTTGACTCCCAGTCATGTGCTCTTTCCTCTAGTCCCTGCTGTCTATGGTTTAAAAGCGGGTAATGATGTAAATTCTTGCAGACTAGTGATAGTGATGAGATGAAAGGATGCATCAGTTGCTGATGGGGATGTTCAGGCTTTTGAATCAGTCTTTGATTAGATCTGCACTGTAGCATTGATCTATCACATGCACTACTGTTGTTTTGGATGCAAATTGGCATTGGTGGACGTTCTGTAGGTGGAACAAGTGCAAAATATGCAATCGACATTCACAGCATGGATAAGAAACCTATAGTGTGGCTGGGAGCTGGGAATTTTGTCCCCCGGGTTTTAAGCACACAGCATTAAAATATGTAAAGAAGTAGCCTGTGGCAGTGTTAAGAACTGGACCCCAGTCTCCTGAGTCCTCACTTAGTGCCTTAACTGCAAAATCATCTTAGCTCCCTTCTTTGAAATGCATGCAGTGCATTCCTGGTATACGGGACAACACTAGAAGCACATTTATACCTGCTGTGCAGGCAGCACTGAAATGGTTACTTGACTTTGGTTTTCTTCTAGGAAACCAGCTTGGGAGTCTTTAAATTAGGTTTTACTCCCAGCGCTTAGTCCAGTTATGTGTAAGCACTGTATTCATTTCTACTTTCACTCTGCTCAGACACTTTAGATCTTCAAAATTGAATAATGCTAAAAGGTCTAACCCTGGTGCATTTGGTCTAAGTCTCTTATGCCGTTAAATACAGCGGTCGCTGCAATTCTGTTCCCTTTCTTGCTTACAGATCGGTTTGTTTTTTCATTCTCTTTATATTAATATGCCTGGCAGGGGACAGGAGAGTGAGGCCTCTTCAAGCTGGCTGCATTAACAGTGATCAGATCTAGCCTCAGATTGGTTCTTACTAAATCCAGCCTTGACATTTCCCTGTTTAAATCTTCTGGCCCTTAGGGGATTCTGTCTTATGGAGGCCATTCATAAGTGATTTAGATACATTGTTAGCTTTGGGCAAACAGTCTGGAAATAAATCTTTCCACAAGTTGTTCTCCTTATCTTTCAGGAAGGCTGTTAAGCAAATAACCAGAGGTCGCTGTGTGTGGCAGAGCAGAGAGACAGAGCCAAATTTTTTGGCACATACTACCCAACAGTGCTTCGTGGAAATGCATTGACGCATTGTAAGAATTCTCTAGTCATAGGACATTTCTAGAGTTGCTAAAGGAAACCTTATTTGAAAAGAAGAAATACATTGTAACGTTTTTGGAGACTACATGGTGGGTGAGGTATAAAAATCTGGATGTAGGGTAGGGCCAGGTCAGACAGGGTGGGTGAGTAGATGGATAAATACATCTCCTTTGGCTTTGATGAGAAGAATCTTACATCTTACAGGAAGCAAAAAGCATGTGTTCCCATGGACACAGTTTAAGAACCCTGTTATTGGTTCATTGAAAAGGAGCCATCCTTTCAGTTCGATTGATAGAACTACTGTCTTGGGCCCATGAGGCTCCTGATCAGAATTGCCACTTGCTATATAGCTGCTGGGAAATGGAGGGGCCGGTTTCTGTTGTCCAGTCTCCTGCAAGGCCATTCTCTCTCCTAGGACGTGTCCCACCTTCATTATATTGTTAGCACAAGATGATGAAAAATTAATCTGTAAATCCTAAACAGTAAAATAAATACTAGAGCCCTAAAGCACCCAATGAAGGTGTTCATCTGTAACTGGAGGATCGGGGTGAAAATGGAGTTACACCTGCCAACATGCATACTGCAGAGAAAATGTGGAACAACATTGTCTTTTCACTTGTTTTGTCTGGGCAAAAATCTGTCCTTCAAGAAATCTGGGTAGTATCTGACGTCTTGCCAGCGAAAATTCCACATCTGGCTAAAGAATTAGATTTAAAAGTCAATGTTGTTGAAATACTAATAGTGAGCCAACTTGGACTCTCTTGACGTGTAGTTAATCCATTGAATGGAAGTATAATTCCTTGATGTACGAGTTGTGGAGCACATCTTTTGAGATGTTGAAGGCATGGAGAGATACTGGAAGTATTCTTACAGGATGAGATCCTCAGCTAGCATGGATCAGAGTAGTTCCATGGACTTGGATAGAGCTATGCTGATTTACATCAGCCTACTGCTTATAAAGTATTGTGAAAAATCCATCCTGTATGACCCTTGCGGTCCCTTCTAACTCCATGGGTCTATGAATCTACGTACAAATTCCTTCCAGCTCTACCTTCGATGGGACTCATTCTCCACTGCCCTGTGCCTTGCATATTCATTTATTCGTGTGCAAGTGGGTCTAAAGTCTTACTGTTGGTGTAAAGATGTGGCCAGGGTCTCACCCTAACCCCCCCCCCTGCACTGACCATTGTCTCATTCTATTCCCCCCCACTGGCCAGGCGCTTTTGGCTTTTGTTGATAAGTAGCTGGACAAGAATAACAATGGGCCAGATTCTGTCCTCACATGCTTGCACACAGCTACCTTTGGAGTCCATGGGAGCCACAAGTGTGCATCAAAAAAAGGATTGTGGATCTTCTTTATGTTACTTCAAACAGATGAAGAACCTTTTGGTTTTCCTCCTAGATTTTTTAAACGGCTCAGCACCTGGCTTTTGTTTTGCCTGTTTGTGTTAGGAAAAAAATGTCCCTTTGTCAACCTCTCCCAAAATAACAACAACATGACAACCCCCCTACCCCCAAAAAAAGCCACAGAGAGATCTTAGAGAGCCAAATATTTTTATTTACAATATGTTAATTCACTGGATTATAGAAAATACTACTATGAAAACTATTTTTAGTGGAAACAATTATACTATTCTCCATTTTTAGTAACGTGTCAGTTTAGGAACCAACCAAAGCAACCAACCTATCAAAGCAAAACTCCAAATTTATTTGAGAAGCTCTCAAATTTTCTTTTAGATAAAATCAAGCATGAAACTAGGATGGAGATCAGCTCATGATAGGAATGTTACTAAAATCACCAATCCTAATCATCATAGCAACATAGAACTAGATTTGCAGAGAAGTGGGCCAGTTTCTCTGCTGCTGTGAATTAATGTTGCTCTATTGATGTCAATGGTGCTGTGCTCATTTACACCTGATAAGGATCTCGCCCATAGGTGTTCTAATCATTAATAAATGTATATTTATACGATGGAAAAGTGATTGCTAAACTGAAAGCACTACTGGGTTTTCCCGTAGAGGAGAAGGCAGAGAAAACTGCAGGCAAATTAACAATTCAATCCTAACCTCCAGCTAAAATTAAAGCTATAAAATGCTGTCAAACTAAACACATTACAGCATGGGTGCTGACCTGTTACATTTTTAGATACAGTGCAGAGCCAGTGTTTTAATTAGAGATGTGCATAGATTTAAAATACCTGCCCAGCTGCCTGTTGGCGCCTGCCATTGTCCAAATACCTGCTATGGGATGCCATGATTTTAGAACAGTGACAGAAATATGGTCTCCAAAGAAGTGAAGCTGCTGGAACAATCTATTATTCAAGATGGTAGTAGCTGAGAGTTGGTGTTATGGGTTAATTACTTAGGTGTAGTAATGCTTTATAGATAAATAAAAAGACACAGCACCTTTCTAAAGAGCTTGCAAGCTAAATTAGATATAAGGTTACAAGGGAAAACACTAATCAATGGGTGGAGTTAGAAGACCTGAGTAAATTGCAGGACAAAAATGGCAATACGTTGTGTTTGTTGGCGCTGGTTGAAAACCTAAAAACAAATGTCATGTAATTTTAATGAAATACGTTCTTCCTTATTTTGATAAACATTTGAAATTTTGACTGAAAAGTTCTCCAAAATTTTGAATTTTGAAAAATTTCAACCAGCTCTAAATTGTGTCATTGACGTTCAACATTTTGATAATTATTTTGGTCAAAATTGTGAATTTCAAAAATATTTCAAGCAGCCCTATTATTTGTGATTATATTTGTGATTTGAATGATCATAGCACTTAGGAATCCCTATTGTGGAGCAAGAGCTCAGTGGTTTAGGCACCATGTTATGCTTTAGTTAATATATTGATATTTGGACTCAGAGTTTGGAAAGAGAGCCGAATTAGTGATATGGGATGAAATCATGGCCACGTTGAAGTCAATGGGAAAACTTTCACTGATTTCAGTGAGGCCAGGATTTCACCCAGGCGGATTATACAGTCTAAAGCCCTGCAAAAACATGGCCAGTAAGCACAGTGTAGAAACAGTGCTTAGGAAAACCTAGAGTGTTCCCAAATCAATTCCTTGGCTAATCCTCTTTCCTCCCTATATACTGCCTCACACTTTAATGAAGATCCAAGTCTGGGTAAAGGAGGAATCCCATGAAAGTAGAATCATTGATATTATCAGCATAGACTCCATTATTTTCCTCTTCTCCATACACTTGAAGCCAAACTTCTTCCCCAACACCCAGGTGAAGCAAAATAGACCCAGAAGCTTGGTCGACATTGTTTTGCTGGAACTGATCATAGGTGAACAGCACTGCCTTGTCCTTCTTGTACAGACTGACTTTCACATCTGTTATATACACAGTGAGGTGGTATGCGAAATAGTACAGGCCGGGGATGCTGCAGCGGAACTTCCCTGTGGTTTCATCGTAGTGGTTTTGTTCATTGTAGAAGATCTTTGTGAATCTGATAGGAATGTTGGGGTGGGGGGCTCTGCTTGTGAGCCCGACGCTGAAGGCAGAGCGGTAAACATAGGCACCTTCTCCTTTCTCCCCTTTCAGCCCTGGGATTCCAGGAAATCCTCTTGGGCCTTCAGTGCCAGCAGCTCCTCCCTCTCCAGTATCCCCTTTTGGGCCTGGCTCACCTACAAGGGAAAATGATTTTGATCAGAATGATCATGTTGGGAATTTCCAACAATAACCCAAATCAGACTCATGTCAGCATATGTGCTGTTCTGATAGTTCCATTCTAGGAGATGATACAATCCCTCTCTGAGAACAGTGGGAGAGATTGGGTGCTGACCAGTCGGGTGATTTTCGATAGGCTCACTAATGCCTATGAAAAACAGACAGAGCCATGAGATTTTAAATCCTTATTCAAAGACTTCCATAAAAAAATAACCCCAGCATGGAGATCAACTTATCTCAGAAGGACAAAGACCTGACTCAACCCTGTTGGAATTCACACCCATAGTTCAAGTGAGCATAGATATTTCAAACCTGGTGCTTAGCTGCAGTAAGCCATCTGCCCTGGTTTCAATGGATACTGCTGAAGTGGTCCCTTGGAGCTCTTTGGGACTATCATTTGCCTCCAGCAGAGACATATATGGCTCACTTTTGGCCACATCATAAAATCCTCTTTGAAGTTTTTGTTATTATAATTAATTATTTTATTGATTTTCATAAAGAAACAGGCAATAAAAAGGACAAAAAGGTAAACGACTTACAGGTAGTATAACTTCCAAAAAAACCTTCTAAAACAGACTTCAGTGAGAAACTGAAGAGCTGGAACTCATCTGCAAACTTGACACAATCTGACTGGGTCTCAATAGGGACTTGGAATGGTTCTCTCATTACAAGAAGTAATTGTCACTGTTCTCACATTCTCACCTTCTAATCAACGGTTGTGAATAGGCCTCATCTGCCCTAATTGAATTGTCTTTGTTAGCACTTGCCCTCTCCATTGTTATGTTTCTCACCCTTGGATGTATATATATATACCTCCTATCTGTGGTTTCCACTTCACACATCTGAGGAAGTGGGTTGAAACTTAGGAAAGTTTATGCCTGCAGAAATTTGTTAGTCTTTAATGTGCTACAGGACTTTTGTTGTTTTAGCTAGTATGGTATATGTTTCCAAATACCATATGCTTCATGGGATCTCCAATGGAATTACACAGTTTTACAAGCTGTCAAAGACCAGACAGCACCAAGCCAGACAATACTATATAGACATAACACGTTAGGTTGGTGGTAACAGTAACAAAATAGGAGAAGACACGTCTGAATAGGGAGAGGGAAGGAGGGGACCGGCTGATGACAGAGAACACAGGAGAGGAAGGGTTAGGTGGAATGAAGGTCTGGCACTCTTTGAGCCATCTCAACATTTTTATCCAAAATGCGGGGTCTACGTTTTTTTCAAATTCACACAATTGCTTTCTATGGTCATAAGCTGTTCTTTCTTTGGCTGCTCAGACAAGCCCAAATACCACTGCTCTATGTTGGGCATAAACCTACTCTTCCATTTGTGTAAAACCATGCACTTAGTGATCATGACAACCCTCAAAATCCAACATCTTTATGTCAGAGTTATACCCAGCTTAGCACATGAATAACCTAAAATATAATTTTGGGTTGAGATTTGGCTGCTGGAGCTGGGCACTATTTTAACACTTCTGTCCACCTCTTTTCACAGCTGCCTGACTATTGGACAGCCCCATTGCATATGCACCAGGGTTCCTTTTTCTTTGTTACAGCACCAGCAAACATCAGAGGATACAGCCATTTGCAACTCTCTGTGGTGTCCAATACATTTGGATAAAATCTTTTGTTACAGCAAGTCTCGCCTCAGATCCACAGAAGCATTTGTAATTTTATGTAATATGCTCTGCCAGTGGGGTTCTTTTAAGGTCTGTGATGAAGCCCCTTCCCATGCTTTCACAAAGAACTCCAGACTAATCGAGTTCCTCTTCATTAACAAAGAATACACAGTGGACATGGCCTGGGGAGTTTTTGAAGCATTCTGAAGGTTCTTCTGGGCTTCCGGAAGTCCTAGGTCATCCAGATCAAATTGATACATAGCTGACTAATTTGGAAATCCATACAATGCCCCTCCTCATCTTGTACAAATTACAGCTTTGTTACCAATTTGCATGCCTCTGTTACTCCTAATAGGCGCTTTTTCATAGTGGCAAGGATGAAGCCTCTTTGCTAGGATGGCTCTGACCCTTCATGCAGCAACTGCCATAGGCACCGTATTTTTTTCCATTGGACAAAAAGAGGAGACCTGCCGGGGGAATTGGATGCATTAATATCTGTTCAGTTTCCACCCACATGAGTATAAGGGTGTTAGCAAGCTGAACCATTTTGACACCGGTGACATGATAAGAACATAAGAATGGCCACACTGGGTCAGATCAATGGTCCAGCTTACCCACTATCCTGTCTTCCGACCATCGCTCGTGCCAGATGCTTCTGAGGAAATGAACTGACTAAGGCAATTTATTGAGTGATCCATTCCCTGTTACCCAATCTCAGCTTTTGGCAGTCAGAGGTTTTGGGACATCCAGAGCATGGGGTTGTGTCCCTCTCCATCCATAGCCATCCTCCATGAACTTCTCAAGTTCTTTTTTGAACTCTTATACTTTTGGCCTTCACAGCATCTCCTGGCATTGCGTTCCACATGCTAACTGTGCATTGTGTGAAGAAGTGGTTCCTTTTGTTTGTTTTAAACCTGCTGCCTACTAATTTCATTGGGTGACCCCTGGTTTGTGTGTTATGTGACGAGGTAAATAACACTTCCTTATTCACTTTCTTCACACCATTCATGATTTTATAGACCTCTATCATAACCCCCTCAGTTGTCTCTTTTCGAGGCTGAACAGTCCCAGTCTTTTAAATCTCTCCTCATATCGAAGATCTTCCATACCCCTAATAATTGTTGTAGCCCTTCTCTATACTTTTTCTTATTCTAATATATCTTTTTTGAGATGTGGTGACCAGAACTGCACACAGTATTCAAGGTGTGGACAAACCATGGCTTTATAGAGTGGCATTATGATATTTTCTGTCTTATTTTCTATCCCTTCCCTAATGGTTCTTAACATTCTGTTAGCCTTTTTGACTGCCACTGCACATTGAGCAGACGTTTCCAGAGAACTGTCCACAATGACTCCAAGATCTCTTTTTTGAGTGGTAACAGTTAATTTAGATCCCATCATTTTATATGGATAGTTGGGATTATGTTTTCCACTATGCATTACTTTGCATTTATCAACATTGAATTTCATCTGCTGCTTACTTGCCTATTTTCTATTATAAAAGCATAATAGTAATTTTGTAGTTCTGGGAGCCCAAACCCCTTTGACTTTAGGGAATTAGAGGTTTTTAAATGGTAGTTGAGGTCATTTATCAGGGAAGGCTCTAATTATGCTATTAACTTTTCTAAAACAAGACAGATGGATATATATATAGGTAAGACAGAGGGATTATGTACAGGTAAGACAAAGGGATATATATGGGGAAGCCACTTACGGTATGTCTACATAGTAATTAGACCCGGGCTTGTGGGTCTTGGTTGTGGAACCATTTCATTGCAGTGTAGATTTCCAGGCTCTGGAGGCCTTCCACATTGCAGGGTTCTAGAGTCTGGGCAGTGTAGACATACCCTTAGACTACAGAGGAGCGTAGGCAAGATATATGTTTTTATTGTGTTAACCCTTCCCCACAGCCTGAGGGATGGATGATGCCACGTATTGTATCGCTAACTATATGGGAGAATACAGAATCTAAATTTATTTCCACTAGTTTATTCATATTTCTTGGTTCTTTTATGCCTAGGAACTCACTTGCATCAGTTTGCCTATGGAAATTCCATTGAGAGAAAGTCCCATTAGTTGCCAACCAGGAGATTTCCAATAGTTCTGATTTTCCCTAGGTTATTTTGTAAGCAGATATTGATCCAAAATTCTGAATTAATGATAGCTGTTATAAATGTTAATACACATGCATAATAACTGAAATGGTCTTTTTCCATTTTATTTCTACAATACTCAAAGGCACTAACTGTAATTTTTCAGCTCAGAAAACAAATCTAGCCAAAAGGTTAATCAATGATAACCCAAGGATTATCTCAGATTTTCAGGAAGAGACTTTCTAAACCAAATTTCAGGTGACAGTTAAATTTTATAAAGGACTTAAAAAACAGCTGCTTAAAATGGAAATGCCAGCAATGTTTATATCTGATGCTGCTGAATAACAAACAGCGAATTCAAACACAAATAAATATCGGCAAACTTAATTAGCTTTCTTTTTATTGCAAAAAAACAAAAACAAAAACAAACAAAAAAACCATATACACTGCATTGAAATAAAAATGACCACCATATTCTTAAATATTCATTTAACACCCTGACACCAACAGGAGCAGGTAATTGCATAGACACAGAATCAGTGGCTTGTTTATAGGGAAGAAGCCAGGGAAATTCCTTCCTCTAAACTGTGATCTGGCTCCTAATATTTCATAACTTCCTACCCAAAGAATATATTTGTTCCCTCTTCTATATATATATTCAGCTCCTTGTGCTCTCGTTTGCTAAATATGTGATGACATATTATTTACCTCCAAACAGTTCTGTGGAAGTCCTATGAACTTTGAATCCTGTACTCCTTGTGCTCTCGTTTGCTAAATATGTGATGACATATTATTTACCTTCCAAACCCTGTGGAAGTCCTATGAACTTTGAATCCTGTACTTACTGAGGTGTCCTTCCCCCAGAAGTCCAGGTCATGTTTGATCTAAATGGTGTAGAATATTAAAGCCTCACACAAACCTGGCTGTCCATTCTCTCCCTTTTGCCCGTCTTTCCCATCTTTTCCATCTCTGCCGGGGACACCATTGTGGCCTGGGTAGCCTGGTGCCCCTCCCATCCAATTTGCACAAGGCCCTTTAGGTGGCTGTTCTTCATCCTCAGCGTAATACAGTTTCACCAGCAGCAGCAAGTAAAGGAAGAGGTTTGGAACCAGCTTCATTGTGAACCCTGAAATGGACAATAGTTCTATTAGCCTCTCTGTCCAGGGAACTTGACTGCAACAATGGCGATGGTTGTTGGGCCAGCAGAGACATAGAGGACAAAGGGTTGAATGCATAAATCCTTCTCCAGGGAAACTTCATTCCACACGAGACTGATACATTCACAGGGTGTAATTCTACTCCTTGAATTGCCTCTTCCCAACTCAGAGCTGGGCACCCTCAGCTCCCATTGAAATCCCAGGATCAGGCCCTTTGGTGCCAATGTACCCACCAATGGCTGGTTGAGTGTCTTGATTAAGCACTGAAATGATGCTGGCTATGGTCCCTATTCCTCACCTGAGCCACCCCCACTCCCAGGAATCCCCTGAGTAGCTGGGTTCTGCACTAAACAGGAGATGACCTTCCATAGCCGTTCCTAAGCCTTGTCCTGCTTTATGCTGCAGAACCGTTTTCCTGAGAGTGGCTCTTTGCACCCAGAGATGGGGGGTGGGGTGGAGCGTGACCAGGATTTGTCCCTCAGTGCGTGAACTCTCTAAGCCCCATGTAAACTCAAACACTTGTCTCTTTTGCCAACAGAGGCCATCCTGCCAATATCCTGGGACCAACATAACTACACCAACACTGCAAACATTGATTACTTTTGTAAACACTAGAGGAAATTTCACTTACCGAGCGGCAATAGCTTGTATATATTTTCCCACACTCTTCCTCGTATCTTCAGTGCTTTAAAGCAATGACTGATCAGAAACAGTGGTCCTAATTCTGATCTCTCTTACCCTGTTTTAAATTAGACAAAGGAGTTTTTCTGGTGCAAAACTGCTGTGAAATCCAAAACCAAACCCTCCGGGACAGATTCTGATCTTACTATTGGTGTAAATTCAGAGTAATGCCATTGAAATCAACAGAATCTCCAGTAACTCCTTTGATGTTAAAGGAAGGTTGGGTTTTTTTGGATTAACACCAGTGTGGCTGAGGTCGGAATCTTGACCTTAGATTTTGCTGTTGGATATTATGATGCTGCAATGTCTGCTGTCTGTTTCTTTTGCAGTGTTCCAGTCAATTAGGTGATGACACACTCCAACTTTCTGCTTGGCTGAGTGAACAGCTGATGCAAAATACAGTCTGGCAGAACTCATATCAAAATCTGAAATGCCACGGTGCTGAACATGCAATATATTGTTACTGATACAGTACACTAACCTTGGAGCATCTACTGTCAGCAACAATTACGTTCAGATTTCCAACCTCCTACCTGTGATCCTGTCAGATTTTAATGCTTTTTTGTTTTCCATTGAGATTTGTCTATGGGGAAAAGGAATTGGATGCACAAAGTATCTGAGAGTTGTGTTACCGGATTTTTGCTCTTTCAAACTAGTTGTTTTTCTGTTAAAAGCAATCAATATGACTTCCCACATTAGCTACTGGGGTGGTACTTAAGATCAGGTTTAGAGAACAGAAATCCTAAATTCACTATGTGTGGGTCAAATTCAGCCCTAAGCAGAGGAACATTGGATTATACAGTGACACAAAAATTAATCCCTGATATGATGATCACAAGAGGCACGACTGATAATACATTTTAGCAAAGGGATGATCATTACAACAAATCGTTTCATTTTTGTCCTTGCTAAAAATAAAAGTTGCTTCCACATTTCTGGATGGACTTTCTTATGAAAGCTATTTAAATGTCATATTTTGAACGACATGTTCAGCTATGGCACAAATACGTTTAAGTGGTTTAAAGGGGGGAAAATAACAAAAGGAATCATGGAGAATGCAGGTGTTGTAAGAATGGGGGATATCTAAAGAACTATTCAGAGTTCCATACCATAAAATACAGAAAGCCTGGAAGGATCAAACAAGACTTTCAGACTCTAAAGCTTTGTTGACTCAAGGCCAGATTCTGTGATCCAGTAGTAGCAGTAATAGGACTTTACTCAGCCATTAATCCCACTGATTCCTATGGGCCTGTTTAAGGAGTAAGGAACTGCGCAACAATAGCTGATCCTTAGTGACTAGACAGGTCTATAGGAATTAGAAACAATTAAACATTTGCTAAAAGTGCCTTTGTCCCTTGCTCAGAGAAGTCTGCTGCTCCGGTGGCACTAGGGATCCAGCCATAGTTTTTGAGCAGGAGGGGAAAAGTGGAATTGATGCCTGTAAACTCCCAAAGAAAAAGTTATCTTCAGGGTGAAGGCATCTCTGAGAATGTTTGGCAAACAGTGGGATACATATCTGAGCGTGGTCTAGCAATGCCACTTCACTGTCCCCAGGGGGACTGAGATAAGCAAAGGAGTGCTGGTATGATTGCCATTTCAGGAATACATGTTCAGGATCCAGCTATGCTCAGAACACATGCTGCTTTAGTGTGCCAACTAAGTGCTCTGTCCAAGCTATCAGAAAGGGCTTTGGTAACTTTGGTATCGTATTGCTGTATTGTTCAGTGTCATATCATTCAAGACAGCAAGGTTGTTAAAAATTAAATATTTTAAGCAGTGTGTTTTGATGATCTTATTGGGGCCATATTCTGGTATCACACATGCACCATGTGTCTGAAGTTTCTGGTGTGATATTAACAAGCTGTTCATATTATATAGCCCTTGGGTCAGATCCTCAGTGGGTGCAATTTGACTTCAGTGGAGTGACACTGACTTATACCTGCTCAGGGCCTGGCCCCTTTTGTTGAAATTACACCAAAATGGGGTTCTGAGATAAATGAAATCAAATGAATCTCGAGGATGCTTCTGATTATATTGAAGGGACAGGAAATCAGTTGCAAGTCCTATAATTTTACAGCAAAACACCACTGATCACAGACCTCAATCTATTTTCCTTGTCAGAAAGTCAAATCACAGTGCAGACAATATCCTTGTTGAATCACGTAGAAGCTTAGCACTAAACAGAAGGATGAGTATATGAAAACACAATGGTCAGATTAGAATGTTCTAATCTGTATTTGGTACACAGCATAGAGAGTTGATTGTATTTTAAATGATTTTTGCTGGCTACATTTTTGTGTTTTTCTCCTCCATGATATGAAAGGCAGCACTATGCCATAGTGTGCTAGTTAGAACTCATGGCAACTGGATACAAAGCTATCCTGTGTTTGACTGTAGTCCCAAATCCTTTGTACAAGACTTTTCAAAGATGCCAATTTGTTGGCCATAAATATGTTGCTAAAGGAGAATGTTGGCACAAGAACAAATTGCTATAACCTGGCTCTGAATAAATGTTGGCTGGAAATTAAAAGCAGCTTTCTAAGCATCAGGAGTTCTTTAACTGCCTCCCAATTTGAGTTGTGGGGGCAAAGAACCTACTTAGTTTGAAAATGGAGCTTGATAAAGTTATGAATGGGATTATATTGCCTGCAATAGCATGGACTGGGCTTGATGACCTAGGAGGTTCCTTCTAGTCCTGTGTCCTCTGTTTCTATGTCCTATGCTGCACCGAAGAAAAATTTCTAGAGTGTGTTGCACATTTGGAAACAGTTCTGAAGAAGAACACAACTCTCCATTAGGTATAACACATTTACACTGCCTGCATTTTCATTCCTCTTTCATCCTAGGATTTATCAACATAATATAAAATCACTCAAGGATAAATGAAATTTAATTACAAGGCTGAGCTGATAAATGGATGAGCTAATTTCAGTTAATTTTGTAGCTTTCAAGAGAATTTAAATTAAAATACATTTTATAAAGTGCATTTGTTTATCAGCATCAGTCTACATAACATTAGTAGAAACAATGTCATTCTGATGTGGTTAAATAATTATTTTAGAACACTGTGCTAAAGCTGTATCAAAAAGTATATCACACAAAGCCTCCAAGTAATGTCATAATAAATGATCAAACTCAAACATTTTTTTCAGAGGAGACTGACCAATGATATGGGAATTATAGATTATTGTTATTTTTCTGGATCAAATGCAGACTGTACTGAATGCCGTACAAGACACAGCTAGATTCGCAGTGACTGCCCCAAGGACCTTACAACCCAAAACAGTGCTATGTAAATCTTTACATTTCTGTATGGTAAGTGTGTGAACTGCTCAGAGTTTAAAGATCATTGGTGCAAAATCAAGCTTTTCATGATTCTTCTAAGAAAAAAGAGTGAGTTCTAAATAGTTGTAAATTCTCCATTGTTTTCCCTGCTGTTCCAGATCTGTTTAGAATTAAGGTTTTGATTGTTAACTCAATCGAGCACTTTTGAAAGCAAAGAGCACCCACTGCCGAAAAGAGATGTGTTATTCTGGTTTTAAAATAATCACTTGTTTTTCCCAGGATAACAAGACCTAACCTCAATAACAGTAAATGGGGTTTCCTTAGAACATGAAAATCAATGTGAATGATTCTGTCCAAAAAAAAAAACCAAAAACCAAACAGGTTTAACAAAAATGGGTCTTACCAGCAGCTTTGGAGTCCTGGTTGGTTTGCTGCAGTCCCTTTTGAAATGCAGTGGAGAGAATAGTCATGCCACAACATCATTATCTCCAGGGGCATGTGGAACTGTCAGTTAAGATGATCTCCTTTCTATTTGCTGTTGAGCTGATTTAAAGCTTGGGATTTCTCATCATTTTTCCTGTTTGCAGCTCAATTTTGGGCCACTTTTCTAAATTCTAATTATGAAGTAATAAGTTTTGTTAAAGAAAAAAAAGTTGATGTTTAGAAATTTCCGACCAACTGGAATTTAAATTGATTTGTTCACTGTTTGGTAGAAAAACCTATATTTAAGTTTTCAGCTGTCAAGGGCGTGGCTTTTATAATCTGCTATCAACATCTTCAGCATAATGTAAAGTAGGAAGTCTTGTTAGCAGTCCATGGAGAAAATATGTTAACAGATTCTGATTAATACATCTTGAATGGGAGTAGTATGTTTTCACTATTATTATTACTTAATGACCAGCTGTGCAACATTCATTTCTTTTGCTTTTTAACAGAAAAGCCATTCCAATATTCTGGAATACATACACTATGATGTCAAATTTATTATTTCCAACCCCCACTACCAACAAGGGAATGGACTGATTCTACTGGTTGCTAAGAGAATTTGACAGCAAAAAGGCCCTGTTTTGGTTCTGTGAGCAATAGGGCAACCTAGGCCATCATCATTCACCAGAATAATTACAGCTCTTGGGTCAACATATCAGAAACTTGCTGCCAGCCTTAGAGGTGCAAATAAATCTTTGTCCTCTGTGGCCTTCCTTAAAGGATGAGAGGTCAAGCAATGTCAAACCTCAGAGGCCTTAGGCTTTCTTCTGTCATCATCAGAATGCAGCTCAAAACTTACCTAAATTTAAATTAGGAGAACCAATCCTGATAAAAATGAACGAGGACAAATATTATACCACGTGTGCTGTTATAATTGGGTGTAACTGAACACTGAGGTCCAGGATCTCAAAGGTATTTACATGCCTAATTTCTAGTGAAAGCCCTTTTGGCACCTAAAATCAATGGGAGCTAGGCAACTAAACATCTTTGAGGATCTGAGATTCTACACAGCTGAGCATGATCAAGGTACTCAATACAGCAAAAACATATAGCTTCTGAAACCACTTCCATATGCAGTTGAATTGCTGTGTGACCCTAGTCATTCATGGCACAATGTTAATTAAGGGACTATAATTCTATTGAACAGGATATGATCACTCAAATGAATTAACTGGACAAACTCTTCATCAAGGCCAGAAATGACCCAATGTGAGCTGGTGACTTATCTTCATCATTGAGTTGTTTAATATTAATTCTTGCTGTAAATATTGGTTACATAGAAAAGTGGAGGGGGGCAGGAGAGAGAGATGTGAAAATATCTGTATTGTTTCTTTAAGAATGGAGTCGGGAGGCAGCCGGAAGAAACCGGGTAAAATTCCAGGCAGCAGCTTTACGGTGAAGCAAAGAGAGAGGCAGTAGCTTTAGCAATAATGCTGTTTTCCTTATTCTAGTAATGTTCCTTGTTCAGTGTTTGAGGAAAGTGACTTATGTGCTCTTTACCTTTGTCACCAGACTATGATTTTATAGGCAATGGTCAGATCCAAAACAAACACTGTGGGTACACATGTGCCTAATCTTTTTTTGTAATCACAGACAAAAACAGGGGCAAATTCAGCCCTGAAGTCAATGGAGTTGCAGCTGCTTACATCGGGTCTGAATTTGACCCAGGGCCCTCTACTATTTTAGCAATGCTAAATTGCAACAGCTGTTGTGGGAAATCTCTGCATCAACAATACTTAACCTAATGGTTTTCTGGACACTGGCAGAACATGCAAATGACTGAGGCCAGGATGCAAGTTTTTGACCCAATTCTGCAGTCACACAGAGCTATATCTCTCATGGGTCCAAAGCCCAGATCAGTGGTGAAGTGTGAGTCTTCTGTGGCCTTCCTTCTCCTGTGCAAGTCCAAATGAGGTTTGTGGGGTGGGTGTGAGAGGGGAGCAGAACTTGTTCATAGTCCTGATTTATTTTGGCAAGTTCTGCACTAAGTCCAGTGGGAGTTTTGCCTGAGTAACCATTACAGGATTTGACCCCGTTGTATTGAAACCAAAGACAATTTGGTAAACAGAGAACTCAGTTTTTGAAGCTCCTTCTTTGGAGGGTCTGTTTGACAGTTAGGCCTATTTTCTGTGCCTACAAGTCATTGAACTCTAAAGTGCCAGATTTGAACATCTTATTGAAGTGCTCAGATGTGAAAAGTGGGCCCACGTGTTTAATTGAGGCTGTTTCTTCTAAGGAATGGCATTTTGATCCAGCTCACTGCAAAATACAGTGGTGACAAATCAAACAAAATCAGCCTCCAGTGTCTTGCAGAATATTATCATCAACTTCTAGAAGCCATGCAGAAAACAACATGACTGCTTTGTGGCTGGAGAAACAATCAACAGATCGAACCTCCTGCAGCCTTTGATATTTGCAATTATTTATGTTTTATATACATTTGATTTGCAAATCAGTGCAGGTCTTAACACAGCCAGCCCTTGTTTTCACCAGCTGAGTGAAATGTTATATGATCCAGTAAGTTATATTTGGCTGCATGATGCGAAAGCCCTTGAAATGCTCTGCATTCTGCCTGGTGACAAGCAAAAATCACTCCACCAAATTAGAACTAGAACAGTGGTGTCAAATGCAAAGATGTTGTTAAGAGGCAGCTGGTGCGGTTGGGGTGGTTGTGTTGGTGAGTGCGGAGAGAGCGCTGGAGCCCATGAGCTAATTGTATTCCTTAAATGCACTTTCTGCTTGCCGCGTGTCCAGCAGGTCAACGGCACAGGAGAGCAGTCCCACTATAGTAACAGGGTCTGGGTCTGACGCTGTTTTCTCTCTTAGTGCCTGATCCAAAGCCCATTGGAGAGAATGGAAAGATGCCATTGACTTCAGTGGGTTTTGGATCGGACCTTTCTTTAAGAACTAAATCTCAGCAGAAAGTTAATTTTAAAGTCATGTAAACATGAATACAAATCTAGAGGGAGAGAGACTGCATATTATATTGACTATGCTCTGTCTACATGGGGCCAAAAGCATCACTGGTGTAATTCCAGGACATCAGGGAAAGGGGAATATGACCCATGATTTTTTAACATTGGTATGTTAGAGATGTATTGTTATTGGCAAGGCTTTCTGCTGACTCTGGCGGGAGACACTTTATATTATACTTCCCCAAGCCAGTCTGGTCCTGGCAAACAGGGAGGATTCACCTCTATAGTGAGCACTGCAAGCAGATTTAAAATCTCCATAGGAACCCACTGAAGCTGCTGAGGGGATTTGCTGAATCAGTGTAACCCTGGCCACTCCGGCCATGCCCCCCTCCGGTTAACACTACTCATGTTTTGGCCTCTGCTGGCTCTCCCCAGCCCTCAGGAGGTTGTGGCTTGTTTGCTCTGGAATAAACCGTGCATTGTGAAGATAGGGGCAAAGGAGCAGAGAGTCCAGCCAGTGCCTTCACTAGACCTATCTGAACTAGGTTTGCAGGGTCTTCAGATACCCGGAGATCAAAGCTTAGTGCATTAATCGGCAGAAAAACTCCTATTTGGATAGTCAGACGTGGTTGTTCCACATTCCTGCCAGACAAGTACAAAGTGATTAGGCCAGCCATGTTTGTAAAAGCTATTTTTACACTTCCTGGACATCTCTGCAGTGAGCAAGCTACTAGAACTCATTGTGGTGACAGAGGTATTTTGATTCCAGTGGTAGTCTCTACACTTGCCGTGGGGGAGCCTATGTGGGTCACTAATACTGCTAACTGAATAGGGTGACCAGGTATCCCGATTTTATAGGGACTGTCCTGCTATTTGGAGCTTTGTCTTATAGAGGTGCCTGTTACCACCCATAGTCCGTCCTGGTTTTTCACACTTGCTATCTGGTTACATGATAACTGAATGGATTTGGGAAGTGGGCCTAGTGTAGATTCTGCTCCTACAATTCAATAGTGTCCAGACAGGTTTTTATTAATTTTTTTTATTGCTCCTGGGCTGAGAATTTCTATGCTAAGTGTAAAGCAGGATCAAACTTGCATGACTCAGTTTGAGACCCTGGGAAGCATGACCCTTAATGTAATAATGAGAAATCCTCTATAGTAGGCTTGTGGGAGCCTTTCCATTAAGTCTAGTGGGCTTTGGATCAAACCCTGTCATTGTTGTTATGAATAAAGGGCCCCGGTTCTGCAGGCAGTCTCTGCAAGATTGGGGTCTAAATCAGGAATACAGCAGCAGAACCACATGAATTTGTTCAATCTCTATTACCAAGATAC
Source organism: Mesoclemmys tuberculata (assembly GCA_007922155.1). Lineage (NCBI taxonomy): Eukaryota > Metazoa > Chordata > Testudines > Chelidae > Mesoclemmys > Mesoclemmys tuberculata. The sequence goes on along the minus strand of ML675649.1, from coordinate 37,525,930 downwards.
CATTCCCTGTTTATTAAGCTCCCAACTCTACTAAAGAACATTGTTAACTGCTGCTGTACATCAAGATAGCATTCAGTCCGTCCTGGTAAGAGCAACCCAGGTTCACTTAAAGGTCAGTGTGAACCACCAGTCAAGGGATCAGGGCTGTGGAAAGTTTGAGAAACAACATGGAACATGAAAGGGGTCATTGAGGCATAACATTAAACAGAAAAAAAGCTTTATTTGCAATAATAACTAAGGATTCTCCCTTCCCCCCCCACTACATCACTCACCTTCACACAACAGAGGCAAATCGCCCATTATTAGTCCTGGGAAATTGCTTCCAGGGCTTGGATCTCTACAGCTTCCTTAAAACAATTATAGACACTCCAGAACCTGTTTTTGGCTGTTACTTATTGAACCTTCTCCTAGTTCTTAAGCTGTAGAGCCACTGGTTCCCTTTGACTTGCTGGATCCTGATATTCCTCCAGTCTGCTCCTAGATTCTGCTCCCTTGACATTTCTGATGCTCTCCTGGCCTGATCCAAAGCCCACTGAAGCCTATGGAAAGATTCCCATTGGCGTTTGGCTTTGGCACTAGCCCTTGGTAAGGTCCAAGTCCCAATAATCATTCCCAGCCACCGCTGCCTGGGCAGAGGATAGTGAACAGAGGTTCTCTTTAATAAATAGATGATAACTGCTAACACCCCATGCAAACCTACTGACTTCATTGAAGTTGTTTTTGACTTAAGTCAGCACAGGGATCCCAGAGAAGAAAACTTCTTCTACATTCTACTTCTGCAGCTCTTCAAGGCTCTTTCTTGTCTTATCCCCCCACAGGTCTGGGCCTAGTTGAAGCCAGAGCTCTGGGACCAATGAGTTGCTGGATCCCATCTCATCAACTGGAGGAACATATATCTGACCTAATACCATGGATAATGGATGTGTATTAGGATGCTGGCAAAGCCTCCTCTGTTACCACGGTGAGATGCCGCTGCAGAACATGCCGCAGTAGTTTACAACTAAAATAACTAGTGCATCCTGTCCCAATCTGATAAACTAGAATGTGTGTAACTAAAGTTAGGATGCCTGGCTTCTAAATCCCTGCTGCACACTGGCATGACCTTTTAGCTCACTATTGCTCAACGGTGACATTGGGTTATAACTAGTGTTAATTGGCATGCATTAAGTGGCACAATTTTAAGCATGACTTATCTCTTCTTGAAACCCTACGACCACATAACACACTCATGAACATGACAGTCCTTATCTACGCTGAGTGCTTAATGCTGTGCCAGTTTAACACAACTTCGTTATCAGTGCTGACAACACCAGTTATGGCAACACGTCCCCTCCCTGGGCCATTTTAGAAACAGCATAAATGCATCACTTAGAACCTGATCCAACGCTCGTTGAAGTCAATGGAAAGACTCTGGTAGATTTGTATGGGCGTTGAATGGGGCTCAAATTCTGCAGAGTCTTAGACACTGGGAACAGTTTCGTGGGGAATATCACAGAGTGGCTGGCCCCTTTAAGGGGAAAGGTGAGAAGATCCTTCACCTCCCCAGGTGGTTAATAGTGAATGAGGTAATGAGCTCATGTGATTAATTCAGGATAGGCCGGGGGGTATAACAAAGAAAAGGGTGGACGCTGGTAGTAATTATTAGAGCAGAGCAGAGCATGGCATGGCATGCTTCGCTTCTCCTGGAGGAAGTTGGGTGTGTTAGGTAGGCTAGAAACCTTGGAAGTTGTAGCTGAGCAGGAGGTTCCTGTGGTGAGATCTTTGACTGGGGGAAGGGGTGGGGCCTGAGGGAACACTCCAGCTAGCAAGGGCTGGGAGTGCTAGACTAGGCAACGGCCTAGGAACAGCAGCTGAAACTGCAGGGAGTGGCAAGGCCCCCACAGGATCCTGGGCCAGCTAGTAACTGTTTCTAATACCCCTTCTAACAAGTTTCTAAACTAAAGCTGAGATAGGTGTTGATCATCTCTTGGTTTCAGATAGATGGTTTCTTTCTGTTCTCAGACAAGTCATCCCACTGAAGACAAGTTCCTCTAGGGACTCTGCTGAATCAGGGAAGGATGGGGAGAGCAGCAGCAAGGGACCTCATGCCCTCTCAGAGCCAGAGTGGGTGGATAAGGCAAGCAGATGCCTATGCAAGGACCCAAGCTAGAAAGGGCTCGGGGAGCCTTATTTTGTGACTTGACTTTGAGGACTGTTTTAAATTTAGACTCCAAGGAGGGATGTTATTGGAGGGATATACCTTTGAGGATCATGCCTCTGAACCTGAGCAGAAGGGGAAACTGAGGTAAGGGTTACAGAGCACTTGGGGAGCAGGCTGACCTGTAAAGGGTGGATTCTTACAATCTCTCTTCTAAATGAACATGTCTCACATCAGTGTAAGTGTCTGGCGGAGTCAGTTGGACAGAGGTAGTTTGGGGGTTTCCTGTTCCATTAGGAAGACTTCATTTCTCAGGTTCATATACAGGGCTATAAATGGTCTTCTGGGCTGAAGCTTGGTGCACAGCATGTTTCTGATACAAAATTACATTTTAAAAATGTAATTTAGCACTAAAAATAAAAAAAGAAATCTCCAGGCATCCTGTTTGATTTTCCACAACACACAGGTCTTAAAACAGAATGAAGGCTAGTGTGTGTGTGTGGGGGGTCATTTTGAAATGGCAGATCAGTTTAATCTGGAATTGAGGCTTTTGCCCACAGGTGGCCTGGGCCTGTTTTCTCCCAGGTGCTAAGTACCTGCTAGTGTTTATAGGCTCCATGTTGGGTTATGGGTGTGCAACACTTCTGAAAAATCAGGCTTTATGGCTTAGGGTTAAAATTGTAAAGGTTTGTTGCATGTAGAATTCTCTCTTTATTTGGGTGACATGAGGTGAAGAGAATATTCAGGGAAGTTCATGTCTCCCCTAGATCATCTCTATAGGAGTCCCTGGGTTTTGCTCCTCTCCATACTGCCGATTTAAACACAGGGACTTGTCTATTTTATTAAGCCATGTAGCATGCCGGGGGAGAGGGTGGAGAAAAGGAGGGGGAAAAGGTTTGCATATTACATAGAAACATAGAAACATAGGTCAGAAGGGACCAATATGATTATCTAGTCTGACCTCCTGCACAAGGCAGGCCACAAAACCCTACCCATACACATTTATAACAACCCCGAACCCATGACTGAGTTATTGAAATCCTCAAAAGTGAGATTTGAAGACCTCAAGCTGCAGGGAATACACCAGCAAGCGACGCATGCCCCATGCTGCAGAGGAAGGCGAAAAACCTCCGGGGGCCCCTGCCAATCTGCCCCAGAGGAAAATTCCTTCCCGACCCCAAATATGGCGATCAGCTAAACCCT